>VUQJ01009080.1:8027-19477 GCA_015108635.1 Andinoacara biseriatus | reverse complement strand
ATGTCCCTATAGCCAGTCTTGATAGCCGAGGATCGGTCCGCCAGGGCCTCTGCCCTTGGCCGCCGCCCGACACACATTGCACCCGACCCCTACGACGCCTCCCGCGGGTGGTGGGCCTACAGGAGGGTGGCCCATGTAGCCTCTTTGGGCTGCGCCCGGCCGGGCACCATGGGCTAATGCCCGGCCACCAGACGCTCTCCCTCGGGCTCCCTCCCCAGGTCTGGCTCCAGGGTGGGGCCCCGGTAACCCTATCCCGGGCAGGGTGCACTGTTCCCTTGGTGTTACTATCATAGGGGTCTTCTGAACCGCTCTTTGTCTGGACCCTCACCCAGGACCAATTTGCCATGGGAGACCCTACCAGGGGGACAAGCCCCCGGACAACATTGCTCCTGGGATCACTGGGACACACAAACCCCTCCACCACGATAAGGTGGCGATTCACGGAGAGGCCACCTTATCACATCTTATTAATTTGCAATTCTTTGTTTTTGTCATCTCATTTGGATTCACAGGGTACTGTGCTGTTGTGATTCCAAGAAAGAAAACTAAAGAAAAAACATAATCTATATTTCTGCCCAGGTCCTTGGACTTGGGATTTCAATTGCTATGCATAACTTGATTTTCAAAGTCTGGGGTCTTTCTTGAATGAACGCTTGGAATCTGGCTCTGGGGGTTAACAAGGAGGCTCCGTATACTGTTTAACAATTCAGCCCATGCTTGCCCCACGTGACAGTGCATGCAATAGGGCCTGCACTTGTTTATATCTCTGGATAAAGCATCCCACTGGCCGCAAATTAAGCATTCAGGCTAGGCAGCCTTGTTGTGCTCCAGTATGACGTGTTTGGAGTACTAAATCTGACTGCGCCATAGGTACACCACAATCTTGTTTATGAGCTTCATGCATAAGTTCTAAAGCCACCATATCCTTTGAAATGACTTCAATACACATGAATTGCACTTAAAATAAGCACAGAGGGATCCCTTTCGTTAAGTGCAAAGCCTTTATTTATTGTTTGGGAGTGAATACAAACAGGAGGCACAGGTTTGTCACACATTAAGATAAGATTTGAACAATGTTGAGAAATTCAATTTCTCCTAGATTATGAATAAATCATGAAAACCAGCATTCGTGGTAAAATGTTTTTATATGAAAAAAAAAAAAGGAAAAATGCAACTGGCACATGTTGCAGGTGCTCTGACACTCATTGATAATGGCAATCCTACCACACCCCACTTCTAAAGTTAATTCAGTCCAAAATATTAAAGGCAGCCTCATACATTGTTCATATTTGCCTGAAAGAAAGTTAAATTAACTGTAGCTGAGATAAATTCTCAGAATTACCACTCATTCATTTTGAGCCTGAGAATTTAGCTGGGTAAGACAGAAATGTCAGCAGAGGAATACAGATCAATGAAATGAAAGGATCCTCTCAAATTAATTTCTGATATTTTCTTCATTCGCAAAACCAAGCAGAATGAAATCATCTCGCATCAATCAAAAGCAAAATTTAACAGCTTTTGAGTAACTTTAAAATCTTATAGATCTAACTGCTCTAATGAGGAAAAAAGGGATCATTCACATTTATATAGACCCTTCACTAGATATTTGACCATTAAAATTTTTTCTGAATGTGTCATATCAAAATACTCATTTATTAGAGTGAATAGTCATCCATGTAAGACAGAGGTTGTTTTAGAATAATTAATAGATCTTATGTTGCACTGACGACAGGGGAAAAGCTAGATCATACACTTTGGAGATGACTCCTCTGACAACATTTTATATGCATAATTAAGCGCAAGATCTCAGTTAAACGCTGAGAGATGAGTCTCTGAGGATGACACATACAACAAGAGACATATGTCCTTGTTTTATACTTTTAACACTTCTCTCTCCCATGCATTTGGCACTTCGAGGCAATGAAAACAGAAACAAACTTAAATGTGAACTGCCTTTCCTTTTTAATTGCAACTTCATTCTTCAATTAAACACTCTACATTTCATACAGATCAATACCAGAGAGTCCATAAATATGTCAATACCTGAAGCATAGACTGCAGCTCCAGAGAAGTCAGAGATAATACAGTATCCCCCATGTGTGTTTGCATAACAAGTTTCCCCCTTTGAACTTAATGCAGACTTCCTTTGTGAGCTACCAAAGCATTGATTAATCCATCTGTACAGATCTGAATTTTCTCTGAGTTTTGTTGCATCCCTTTGAAATATTCAAAGCAGCTCTCTTGGAATAAACCATTATATGGACCTCTGCTCTGCTAGGGGCAAGCAATGAAAGTGGCTGCATACAAATTAAGCATCAGCAAAGCAAAGGGGGAACAGAGTGATAGAAACCACACTTGCATAATCATGCTTTCAGATGGAAAAAAAAAGCAAGTCATTCATTAGAGAACTGTTGCAGACAGAGTTCATTGCTTAATTAAGAGCTATGCAGGTAAATCTATAATGGAAATATGCGAAAGATTGATGGTTGATATAGCATGACACCTCCACAGAGTGAAAATTATGTTATTATTATTTTTTTAAATTGAAAAAAAAGTTAAGTTTTAAATTCTCTGCTGAAAAGTTGACATTTTGGAGAAAGACACGGAATTTTCTTCCTCACATGTGTGCAGTTTGGGTAAAGTCCAAAATTAAAATTTTTAACTTTAGTGATACTTGTAATATAATCAAGCTTGATACAATACAATCAATCAATTCTCACATTTGCTGTTTTTAAACAACAACTCTGTGATTCAGACAAAAATAAGTCTGAGCTGCTATAGTGCTGTAAAAAGTCTTTGTCCCCTTCCTTCTTAGTTTTTTGCCACACTTAAAAATCTCAGCTCCTTAAACAAATTTTAATATCAGACAAAGATAACCCAAGTAAATACAAAGTTCAGTTATTAAATGAGGATTTCATTCACTGAGGGAAAAAAGCGATCCAAACCTACCTAGTCCTATGTGAAAAAGTAATTGTTAAATCATAAATTAACTGCGACTTAACCACATTTTTTGGAAAGCTGAACTCAATTTCATTAGTCACACCCAGGCCTGATTACCGCCAGAAGTGCTGAATCAAGAAATCACTTAGATAGAGCCTGTCTGATAAAGTAAAGTCGGCTAAAAGATCTAAAAAAAAAAGAAACGCATCATGCCACGATCAAAAGCGACTCAAGAACAGATGAGAAACAAAGTCATTGACATCAGTCTGGAAAGGGTTTGAAAGTCAGTTCTAAGACTTTAGGACTCCAGTGATCCACGGCGAGAGACATTATCCACAAACAGAGAAAACCTGGAACAGTGGTGAATTTTCCCAGGAGTGGCCGGCCTACCAAAATTACTCCAAGAGCGCATTGATCACTCACAAATGAACCCAGAACAACATCTAAAGAACTGCAGACCTCACTTACCAGAGCTGAGGTTAGTGTTCACAATTCAATGGCATACATGGGAGAGTTAAAAGCAAAAAGAACATAAAGACTTGTTTCACATTTGCCAAAAAACATTATAATGATCCTCAAGACTTTTGAGAAAATATTAAATGACTGGACAAATCTTCAACTTCTTGTTACATCTGGGAAAAAGCTAAGACAGCATTTGATAAAAAGAAGATCATAGCAACAGTCAAACATGGTGGTGGTAGCGTGATGGTCTGAGGCTGCTTTGCTGTTTCAGGATCTGGATGACTTGCCATAAATAATGGAACCATGAATTCTGCTCTCTACCAGAAAATTCTGAAGGAGAATATCCGGACAGTTTGGGCTCTGAAGCTCAAGTACACTTGGTTTATGCCGTGGCACTGATACGAAACAAACTAACAAGTCTGCCTCTGAATGGCAAAAATAAATAAATAAATAAATAAATAAATAAATAAAAACACAACAGAACAGAACAGAACAGAACAAAAAAAAAAGGTTTTGGAGTGGTCTAGTCAAAGTGCAGACCTAAATCTGATTGGGATGCTTTGCCATGACCTTAAACAGACTGTTCATGCTCAAAAAGCCGCCAGTGTGAGAGAATTAAAATAATTCTGCAAAAAAAGAGAAGGTCAATCACAGCATTTTGAAAGACTCATTGCCAGTTATCAGAAACACTTGATTGCAGTTCTTGCTACCAAGTGTGACACAACCAGGTATTAGGTTTAAGGGCAATTACTTTTGAATAGTATTTTGCTTCTCTTAATACATTAAATCATCATTTGAAAACTGTGTTTTGTATTCATCTAGGTTATCCTTGCCTAACATAAAAAAAAAATTGTTTGATGATCTGAAACATCATCTAGTGTGACAAATATGCAAACAAAAACAACAAATAAGAAATCAGAAAGGGGTTAAACACTTTTTCACAGCACTGTATTTATTAAATTTTAGCATTCTGGGCATGCTTTCACCTCAGATGAAAGTCATCCAACCTGGCATAATACTGATTAAAACAAAAACAAAAAAAACCCTTAAGTTAGTGTCATGTTTGTTATTTTCTCTTTTAAAATCAGTTCATTACTGCAGTCCATTTAGATACCCAGTTAGATCATCTGTAGCCCTTTAAGCAAAGCTACCTAGATGTAGACAAGCCACAGGCAGACGCTGCCCTTAGAGCCCAGGTGTCCACATGGCTCAGCTGCTTTATTCTCTAATTTTGCCACAGAATATGCAACAGTGTTAAGGTCTCAGCTGTTATCAGCATGATTGGCTGTCTCTGTGCAAAAATGTAGGGTTTAACTTTTCTTAAGAGATTCTGCAACAGGGGTAAGCGTCTCAGCTGCCCTCGCTGTGTTATCTCTGGCACACTGCCAGTTTGATACAGTGTTCTGCACTCGACTGGTTTCATCACATTAGAGGCCGACACACTCGTGGCACGATAGGGGAAATTAGCGGTTACAGCCAGCCGCTGACTGTCTCACAGGAGACTACCCTCATGTTAGCAGTGGACGCAGTATTGCTCAGTATAACTTTCAGTAAACTAGTACCTTCACAGCAACTTCTATCTCAGTACTTTTTTGGATTTGTTTATTTCCCGCAATAAACCCATTGGGCAGACAGTCACTATCAATTTAGTGTGGTTTCTTGTTTTTTTGTTACATTTTACACATTTCAGATCATGAAATAAGGGGAGAAATGCTTTTTCACATTATTGCACTGGTCCCAAAACAGACAGGAAGTATGATTTAAACACAGATGTCCACACTTTTTGTGTTTGTACAATTTCAGTCAGTTTCAACTGTAACTGTTTGACACATATAAAATATTATTTCTTCAGCATGCTTATTGTTAAGTTTTTTCAGCAGTTTATTTTTGACTGTACATACATATCTTTCACGAGTAGGCTTTTATCTTTGTATGTATCAGGTATTGAGAGCTTCTTTGCTGATGACATGTTAACACAAAGTTAAGTGAAAATGATTATTAAAGTGATAATGTAAAACCCAAAATCCAAGTATTATAATTAAAATCTGTAATTAGATTTTTAATGAAGTCTCGGCTGACAAAGAGCAAATAATATGAGCTTTTACCTGAAGGGGCAGCATTGGTTGGAGTATAAAATGCTAATGAACACCTCATTCAAAGCAATGTGCAGGAGTGAAAGAATAAAAGAAAGCATTTAAGTGCAGTTCTTTGAAGAGATTAGAAAATGACAGACAAATGTCCACAAAAGGCACAGATTTTTTTTTTCTTTAATGAAAAACGAAACAAATCATAAGCATCTGGGAGGGTTTGACAGTATTTAGCAGCTGAAAATAGCCTGACATTCGGAGAATGACCCATTTACTCAGAAACATCAGATTCTCTCCAGGTTCAATCTTGTGATTTAGGAAGAGACTTAACTGTCCCAGACAAACAGAATAAAATCAATTCTTCTATTTACTGCAGCAGTTATTTGAAGCTGTACACAGAAGTCAGGGGTTTATAGTGTCATTCATTTAATAGTGTAATTTTTATTTCTACTGAGCCCACATAAACATAATCTAAACAATAAAATCCGACAAAAGCAGTGGGTGCTCTGCCCACTCTTTTGGACTGCTGCTAGAGCTCTGATCTCATGTAGCATTTACAAGGAAGTTTACCAGCTAAAAAAGTCCAGTCATGTTTCTTCAAGGGAGGCTGTGTAGAGGAAAATCTTTTCTTCCCTTGGGACCAAGTGTTTTCAAAAGAGATTTGCTTTTGCTGCAATGCCAGCAGCATGACCAAATCTGGCACTAATTGTTTTACTTATTTATATGTTCAGATTTTGTGTCTCTTCTATAGTATTACAATCTGACTATTATATTATTATTGACTGATCATGCTTCTTTGAGTATTACAGTGCTTTCATGGAAATTAATATCTAGTTTAGTTTTTTAAGTGTTGCTATTGTTTTATTTTACATTCTATTCTCACCATAGCAGGTTTGTTTTGACCACAGCCATGTTGTCCATATGCGTATAATCCTAGTCTTGCTCCTATCCATTTCACACATTTCTTTTTGATCTTGTGCTTTATACAAAACCTAGCATGCCATTTTCTCGCATAGAATTAATTTACATTTTTATGCACACCTATATGCATTATAAAAAGAGATTTTTGTATTCGTTTGCTATATTTTTTTTCTTAAGAAAACTTTTGTAGGACCCTCCTCTGACCTCAACTCTGTTTGATAAAACCTCAGCTTGGCACAACTTTGTTGTAGTGAGATCACATGAAGGCCACCACTTTTTTCTTCCTTCTTTTTTTCCCCTTGAAACAGCAAATTTTATCTTACAGAACCCCCGCCTATTTACATATGAACACCTTCATTTTTTTAATGGTGCAAATATCTTGGAACTGCATTAGCATCATCCGTATAACATATACTTACAAATGCATGGATAATATATGCAGAGTACAAAAAGGGAAAACAGGATAGAAGAGATAGAAAAGACTTTGGAATGATCATACATTCAAACACTGTTCTTTAGGTGTTAATATTGCTATCATGTCAGACTCAAATGCGAAAAGATCTTAAGCCATCTGGCAATATATTTGCATAACAAAGTGTTATTCTAAATGGTATTCAAGTGGTATAGTGATTGCTGGCAGTGTGGAGGATTCAGCATCTGCAAGCGTGCATCATATCCAAAAATGTGGAGCTAACAGCAATACAGATAAGTCATTTTAAAAGACTTGCAGTCTGAGGCCAGACTGAATAAATAATTTCTGTAATAAAACTAGAAGTAAGACAGTACATTCAGCTGCCATGCGACGTGTGATGACAATAAGACAACCATTATGTCTTTCTTCTCATTATAGGCGCGTCTCTTGCAGAGGAGTCTAGCGTATGATGGCCTACAGTCCCGAGACTACATTTTGCTGATAGATGTCAAAGTAAAATATTTAATTGAACACTCGCTTGCTTCACTGATCAAAGCAACAAATCAGAATTATGCCGTCTTTATCGTGCTTCTTCTGCCATACAGAACAATCTTGCACCTCATGACAGCTGGGGTGTAAAAGCTTCTTCTTTTGTAGTCATTTAGACTTATATATGTGATCAAATTGGAATTAAAGAGTTGCCTCAGGACCACTAGGCATTTTAGCTACTGCAAGTACAACATTCAACTGAAAAGGAATGATCATAATTCGAGACAATTTAGACAGATTGCTAACCTGTGTGCATCTTAGGGTTTGAACCTTTAACAAGTACACCACATAAACTATGTCAAATATCCTATTATGAGAGTGCATAAAACAGTTATTTATAGAATCTTGAAAAGAGCAATGCAAATTAAATATGGTAAATGAAGCCATGTAATACCATACTGTAGTGGAAAGACAGCATAACAGGTTGTGGATTGGTGCACTATGAATCTAAAACTGACTGTAGAAATTATCCTCGAGTTTCATTATTGCACATAGCGATGCAATCCACTGATTCACCTGTGAAGTTAGAGCTGAAATATTTTGCCTGAAGGAAAATTCAAGAGAATAAAACATTTTGAGTTTGGGCTTCATGATAGAGGATGTTAACTAAACCTTTGTGTTCAAAAACAATAAAGGAAAAAAATGTTTTGAACTTACATTTACATGATTTGGGGGTTTTGTATTCACATAACATTAGTCATAGTCTGATGCAATCTCTTTTTTCAACAATGTTTTGAACAGGATAAGAGTACCTTACCTTACTAAACGAATATGCTTCCTTTAAAGGAGCCAGAAAGCTCCTTTTAATCTTTGTCACATTAAACTCTTTTCTCTCTTTTCTTTTTGAAATTGTAAAGGGTTTGATTCTTAAATAGCGCTTTTCTATTTGAGCACTCAAAGTGCTTTATACAGCATGTCTTCACGCACACTCATACAAGCACATCTACATCCAAGCGCTTCCTATCTAACAGGCATCCACACTCTGATGAACACATCGGGAGAAACTCTGAGTGCAGCATCTTACCCAAAGGTACTTTATCATTCAGACTGGAGCAGTTTGGGATTGAACCACCAACCTTCCCATTAGTAAATAACCTCAGCCTCAAATACCCCATTACCAAACTGATGGGTGTAGAGTGAGCTACACAATACTGCCCTGAATATTAAATCTGCTTCAAACTGTTTGAACCTTTGGGCAATTAGCTGTCAATACAACAAACAGAATGGCTGACACAATTTTGTTGGAGAGCGGTTAAAAAGGGGGGGAAAAGAAAGATAATTGCAAAAGTCAAGCATACAGAACTTTCCCCAACATGACATCTTGCATATTGATATAAATTATAGTTTGCTGGAAACAATATCTTAATTATTTGCTAAACATTTGGCTACCTGACAGAAGCATAAAACAGTGTTTCCAACTGAATCAAAATTGTTGCCAGCATATTTTTTTGTTGTTGCATAAAAAAAAAAATCATAAATACAACAACAGGAAAACAATTTCAATTTCAAACAGTCATTTGGTCAGATTTTTTTTTTTTTTTAAACTTAAGAAATATAGTGAAAGACTACTGTAGTTCATTGTTTGGGATAAAAACATGCAGGGGTGTATTTAGATGCGGGGAGCTACCTGCTTGCATTTTAAGCTTCAAAACCTTTTAGGTCCTCTCACCAGGGTCTGGTTGTCCTGAGGGCACGGTTATAATCCAGAGGGGCCTGTCTGTGTGCCATCTGCATTCACCAACCCTTTGCAACATCCTCCCCCTTGATATTAGACTGAATAAACAAGCACTACCATTTTTATTCTATTCCTTTTAACAGCTTTTGATAATAGTGACTCAATTATATAAAACTGTTTTGTTTTTCATGTGTTGTATGGCTTTCTTTTACTTGCTTACATACCATTTATGCTGAATCACTTTGTAATGTAAGCGGCCAGAAACTGTGGCTACAAATAAATAAATAATAAATAAATAAAACAAATTGTTGAGAGGCCAATAATTGCAGTGGAGATGGACATAGTAAAACAATATATCATCAAAAGACACTGCAGGACACTGAACGTGGGTGAAATAAAAAATAGACAGCAAACGGGAAGACATAGCAGCAAATACAGAAGGCTAGCTTACTATGCAAGCTGTTGCAGATGATGACACAGTTGCATAGTCCATAACATTATGATCTAAAAAAGAAACATGTTTCCAGTTCTTAATTGAATGTGATTGTGCAAGAAGAAATTTTGTCTGCATTTGACAGGTTAGCGTATAGTAATAGTGCAGGTTCCTTTGTATCTTGAGCCTTAGTTCTTTGTTCCTGTTTACTAGGATTAGTATTCTGCTTAGGGTTTATTTGGTAACATTTCCTCCATTTTCATAGTCTTTCCTTATGCATCCTTCTATGTCAAGTTTGTGTAAGTTAGGATCTGGTCTCTGTGTGTAGTCAGTCACTTCCTGTTTTATTTTGGTAGCCTTTTGCCCCTTTGTATTTAGTTTTCCTCCCCCTGTCTCCTGCTCCCTGATTAGTCTCACCTGTACCTTATTTTCCCCAGCTGTTTCTTGTTCCCCTGATTAGCCCTAGTGTGTCAGTATAAATAGCTTCAGTAATCTTTTGTTCTTTGTCACAGTGTCTGTTATACTTACCTGTTTGGTTGCAGTACCTTGGATTTTTGTCTGGACTTTTCACCTGTTGGATTAAAGATGTGTTTTCTGTTTAGTCAGTTTATAGAGAGAATCTGCATTCGGGTCCTCATTTATCAATTCCTGACAGCGTGAGGGCTAAGAGTCATCATACAAAGACTGTATTACACTTAACAGAACCAGAATGTAACAGGAAAGAAGGAGAAAAGTGCTATCTTTTCTATACATACTCTATTCATAAATCCAGACTTTTCACCATATGTACAGTATAGCTGCATTTGAAATGTGCAACTCACTGAAAGTCAAATGACAAGCACGACTATGTTGAGTTTAAAACTGCAAGGTGTTTAATATAAACTAAAGTTTTTTTTAATGAAATGATGTAGTTTTTGTTTTATGGTGGAAATGGTTTCAATCAGCTATCATCTTCCCCGAAAGGAGAAACTCAATGTGGATCATTTAAGACTGAGGACCTGTGAGGGGGTCATACAGCTCTGTGTCAACAAAAGGGAGATGGATCGGACTTAAATGGTCCAGTTTCAGCGTTCTACTCATGTGTGCAGGATTCTGGAATGTGTTGTTCAACAAAGCCTATTTTCCAGGAGCTCTTACTGTTAGCAAACCTGCTTTTTCCCTGGCTATTTGACCCTGTTAGTTACATAAATACACTGTACTGGATTTCCTTTTATCTTTGGCTGGGATGATAATATTCCACTTTTTGCAATTACTTCAAAAGGTGAAAATATGTGGAAATGATAGGTGGCTTACTGCCAGTGTCTCTGGCAGAGTTGACAGCCTTTCCTGTTGCTGCCAAAGATTCAGCAGGATTTGATTTGCCTGTTGGCTAGTACTAATTTGCCACCCCATACTCTTCTCGTCAAGACAGGGAAAGCAACTAATTGCAAAGAACTCCATCTTTTGCAATCAGGAACCATGGGCCAACTTTGCTTTAATGGATGGCTCTATTTCTCAGTTTTGTTTTGTTCTTTTTTAAAAAAAAAAAAATATTTCTGGCTATGCCATTTTTCTGTACTGTGTATGAGCAGTACTAACAGGCACAGCTCCTGTAAACACAGAACGATAAAAGAAAAGGCTTCTCATCATCATCTTTAACAAAAGGGTGAATCCTTAGCTTACATGCTGACTGCAAATTGATAAATAAGATGAAATGTTGTAAGTTTAGTAAAGTATGTTCTCATTTTACTGTAATCTTTGTCAGCAGGTGAAAACCTCTAATAGCTTCTGATGCACTTCATTTAACATACAAAGCATATCATTACTAAGGGGTAATTAAAGCGGTGGCCTTTTTAACCAAGACTATAACTCACTGAGCAGCAGGGTGACGATGTTCAAGTTGGATCTAAAGAACTAAAACTAACACATAAAAACTAACACATAAGTTGAATAGAGGTCATCAAAAAAAAAAAAAAAAACAACTCAAAAATA
>VUQJ01009079.1:8486-30780 GCA_015108635.1 Andinoacara biseriatus | reverse complement strand
AAAAAAAAAAAAAATCAATGTACTGTGTTTATCCATGTGTACTTATGTGTGTGTGTGTGTGTGTGTGTGTGTGTGTGTGTGTGTGTGTGCTTGTTTCTGTTTCATCTCCTTATCATAGCTTAATTGAAAAAAGGGGGAAATGTACAGGCACAGGTACTGAATAATAACGGTGCCTGTTGAGATGGCAATGTTTTATAAATTACAATTGTCCCTCGCTGCTCAGACATTAACAGATGAGTATTGACTGAGCAGTGCAACAGATAGACTGAGAGTCTTATAGAATATGCTGTATGCTGCATATGTCAGCTATAACACAGTGTCTTATGTCTGAATGCACACTAGGGTTATTCTGTTAGAATAGAATAGAATGCCTTTATTGTCATTATACAGGATGTACAATGAGATTGGAGAGTGGTAATGATGAGAATATTTTAAGCTACAACTGGCAGCAAGTCTAATTATTTTTTAAGGGGTATCAGTGCAATCAGTAGGGGGGTATCGGGAAAATTAGTGTGAACTTGATGAGCAGGAAAAAGAAGAAAAAAGAAAGGTGAGGGTGTTGACAGCTTTGTTATTAAGAGCCATTTAGAAATAAATCACAGTGTAAATAAATTACCAATTTAGTAATTACAGACTAATGTGTTATTGCTAAAGAGCTGCTGTTGCTGGAATGGTACAAATGGTGGGAAACAACATGAAAGTTTTAAGTATAGAAGGCAGCTGCATTAATTTTGCTGATGGCAAACAAAGTGTTATCAGGCAAAGCCTGTGTAGAATGGTGTGCCTTGTATAGCATCCATAAAATAGCTATTTATTTATATTTTAAATGATGACATACTAAGACAGGAGCTGTATGCTTAGTTATAGCAAATTTTAAAAAAATCAAAATTAAGTTTTACTTTTAAAAAAAAAGAGAGATTGTCATTCCAGAAAACTCTTTTATGTTAGTGTAATTCTTGGTGATGTGGGCTGTAAAAATAAAGCAGGGTGAGAACATGGTTATTTCTGAGAGATAAAAATGGAACCATATGATATTCATACTACAGGGTACCTTCTGGGCTGTAATCTAAAGTTTTACACAGAGAAATTACACAGGTTAAATAAAATGACTACCACGGACAGATACGGTAATTTTATCTTTGGAGTCAAAAGTCATGTTTCAAATGAAACATGACAAACATTCCTCAACTGAATTTGGAGGATTTTTAAAGAATATCCAGACTTAGCAAAACTGTCTAAACTGTGAGAGAAACCATGAAGTAACGACTTCTGAAGCCGGAAATCACACTTGGGTAACCTTGTAAAAATAGTAAAACTCTTAGCAACTCTTAGCTTTCCACCCTGTCGTATTGTCGTACGGTTGCAAGGTGGGTGACGCCGGTTAATTAAGATTTCTGAATGACAGTGACTGGTTGCGATGACGCACGGGGAGGGATGCTGAGCGGGAGTGAGGTGAGGTGATGGGAGGATGGATGGCTGGGTGGTGGTAAGGAGGGGCTGGGGTGGGTGGGGAGTAATACGGGCGAAAGTGGTTTCGAAAGGAAAGCAGTGAGATATTCGGTTGGCTACTCGTCATCATCTGAAGAGACTTGGAGCACCTGAAGCTTCGGGTGTCTGTTCCGGCAGACATGAGGGCTCTCCACGATGAGCGCACTTGGCTCTCCCTTCGCCGCCTCCTAGTGCGTCTCGGCAATCACTGCCGTGCCCAAATGTGGCTCTGCCCAGCCATCGGGATGTGAAAAATCAAAGTTAGGTGAGTCCCGGAACAATTCATGTCATGCATTTAACAGAAGCATTTCGAATGGATAGTTAATTTTATTGATAAAAACTATATATACACATTTATTTTATTTTATTTTATTGTTGCGTCTCTGCATTTGCTCACCGTGCTGATGCACTCGTAGGATTAATTTGTTTCGATGTTTGGTTGGAATCTAACGCAGTCAGTAAGTGTGCATAACTAGTCGATATAAGACAGATTTATTCATTGGTTTTAATTCAGCTTAATGTTTGGAGCAAACTGGTGAAGTGGTTAAAACACAGCCAGTACAACTGGCTCCATCCGAGTATCCATCAGGCTCAATCGCGCGGATATGGGTTGATTTATGTAATGCCATCTTTATTGTTTTTACCACATCTTTAAATCGCATATATCATATGAATGTGAGCAGTATGGTTTTGAAGAGAAACGCCCATGAGGTCTCACATGTCTCCTGTCTGTGTCAGTTTATTGAGGTGGATGTCACTTTGTGTCAGGTGTAGTCCTGCACAGAGGTCTCATCTTATAGAGCTGGGAATTACTCCGCACACCGGTGAAGAGGCTGAGATTGCATCTGAGTCAGAATCGCTGTTTACTCCTGACCAATTAAAATAACAGCAGACACAGAGAGGCTGTTTTTTTTCTTCTTCTTCTCAAGCAAGCCAGGGATCCTAGTCCAGCTCATTGTTATATGCACGCTTGGAAAACAGCCAAGAAGAGAGAGACTATATTTGGAGCCTACTCTGCAGAAGAGAAAGATGCTTGCAACTGGAGGTGCTCCAAAAAGAGAGAGAGAGAGCGAAAAAAAGGGCATTTAACTACATGTAACTGAGCCAGGCAGGTAACCTCCAGCTTCTTCAGCATGGAGCTGCTCACTGTTTTCAGTCACCCTGCAGCATATGTCCTCTTTCACTTGGCAACTCACTCTGTAGAGATGCATTGCATGAATATTAAACCAATCAGTGTTGGACAAGAGCCTCTCCACTAGATCTACAGAACCAAATGAAAGCCCATAGTTTTGTGAAATCAACAGGTCTTTTTAACAGAAGCCAAAAGTAAGCATGTCACTTTCAATCTATCTTAGAGTTTTAAGTCTTGTGACCGTACGAGCTGGGTGGATTAAATCAAATTAGATTTGTTAAGGGTTTGGCAAATCTCCCCACGCAATTTGGTCAATCCTCAAATAAAAGGTTTTTCTTCTCATTTGAACAAATTTTCTGTGATACAAATGTAGGTTGATTGGTAGCCTCCCTCCATCCCTGCTTCCTTACTCTTATCATTAATGTAAATCACACTGAGCAGCTGCCAATATGTCTGGCATTGATAAGAGCATCCTTGACCTGTAACTAAAAACTGACCTGAAACTGACTTAATGTTGAGAACATACACAGTGACAAAGAGCAGATCCTGACAGAGTGGATATATGTATAGCTGAACCTGTCACATAGTAAATCATTCAACTTATTTTCTCAATTGTAACACAGCCTATTTATAATACAGTGACAGTATTAATGCAGCAGTTAATATTTTAGTATGAGGTAACTTCATTTTTTCTGCAGTGTGAAATGATGATGGTGTAATGAGCTCCTGCATTGCTCCTGTGTATACACATGTAGGTCTTTTATTCATAATCACCTTATCAGCATTATTTCCCACATGGGAGGGAGAAGCTCAGGTGCTGATGCATGATATTATGATGACGTACTGCATTGTGCCAGCATCAGAGCCCAGCTGAGATTTAAAAGTTTGAATCAAACATACGAAACAGGCCAGCATTTGGCTAACAGTAATTAGACAGACAGACAGACAGACAGATAGATAGATAGATAGATAGATAGATAGATATAGACAGACAGACAGACAGATAGATAAAACAATGCCAGTGAAAAAGAGGACAACTTAGATGAACTTTTAATTTAGTCTGAAATAAAGCAGCTTAACAAAATCCAAAATTCGTCAACATGGCCACTCTACTTTTACTAGTCTTATTTAATCTACGTTTATATAATCTGCACAGACAAGATTAATTTCACATCTGTCAAAGTGGAGGAGTTCATGTGGCTCTAAGTCATTGTTTAAAAGTCAAAAGACAGAACAGTCTAAATGAAATTATGCAGGCCTCAGCGATCAGGCCCTCATACCTTCCTGCACATTGGGCACAGGATGTTGCTGCTTGGTTGCTGCTTCCTCAAACACGTTGTCCTCTGTGAAAGCTCATGTAGAGTTGGAGACAACAGAGATTCCAGCCACGTCGAACAGTGAAGGAAAGGCCACCTTGATTGAGAAACACCCAGACTCTGTTCAGCAAGACTCCTTCCTCACTTCTGATGCATACAGATGCACAAGTTTCACTAGCTGCAAAAAAAAAACAAAAAAAAAAAACGTGATTCATTTGGAGCAAAAGGAGAAAGAAAGTGAAGAAGAAGAGTCTTCAGAGACTGAAGTGGGCTTTTGCACCACAGTGCTAAAGCCCACTAGTCCAAATTAATTCAATGCATCAAAAACAGGACTAGCAGTTCAAATTTTAACACTGCGTGGGGGCATATTCAATTCCTCTTTTTGCTTATCTTATATAAACACATTGCCACAATAGGGGAAAAAAAGAGCGTAATTACCTTTCCTCAATGAAAAAGTACAGACACAAAAAAAAAAAAGAAAAAACAGCTATCCTAGCAATTACTTTCTTTACAGCCTCAGCTCAAGATAATGAATAATTTATATAAGCTTGCTTTCTTGGGATTACAGATTACTTTTTTACTCTCAATATATATTACTCAATGTGATGTTTGTTTTCTCAAGCACACAATAACTCAGTAGCCACAAAGCTGGCCTAATCAGTGATTACTGATGAGGAAATGCACTCACCTGTGGAGTCTCCTCCTTAAATAAGAACCAATTTGAATGCTGTTTAAAGCAGAAAGATATAATGTAATTTCTGCCTGTGTCAGGCATTGATTGAAGTATAGTGTGATGTGCCTTTAATAATGTGCACTCATTGATCTGGCATGTTGAGCAGAAATCATATGTTACCTGTGCAGGCTGGCATGCACCGTGTTAACTTTTTCACTGCTAAGTTTTTTTTTTAATTTTTCGTAGCCTTAAGAATTGATAAACCACTCTGCTTAGCTTTATTTATCATCCTCTCCATAAGAATAATAAGAAAACATATAAAAATAGCCGCTGCGTGGAGAGTGGCTGTTTATTTCAGTAATAAGTTTACTTTATTCCTGATAAAGAGAGAGCGAGCGTGTTTACCAAGGAAGGTTCCTGTGTGAAATTAAGTACGCCTTTGCTTTCCTGAGTGTTACGGTTCAATTTATTTTCTGCTTTACAAAGGTGGGAAGGGAAACCAAGCTTGGTATCTTTATTAAAGTTGGCGATGAATCACTCTCATGCGTGAATCATGCATCACTAATAAGCTAATTTTATGCATGAGCCATGATTATGAAATTATAAAGAAATAGAAATGCATGGAAAAATAGCATGTAGTCAATATTTTTGAGTCCGCCCTGATAAATTTGGTTAAACGTGTTTTCGGGGCGCTCCCCCATCCTACTGACCCCTCCCTGGCTCCAGTGTAGTTTGACCCTGTTGAAAATGCACTCTTAACCCCTGATTCAAATTCAACTTTATTGTCACTGCACATGACACAAGTACAGCCAATGACATGCAGTTTGCATCCATCCAGAAGTGCTTTAGCGAGAACTATAAGTATAAATATAGAACAAATGTACAGATTAAATATAAGTGTTTGAAATTTGAGTGTTCAGTTATGGATGGCAGTGAGTGGTTGTATGTGTGTGTGTGTGTGTGTGTGTGTGTGTGTGTTAAAATGAAGAGAAAACAACCTTTTGTTTTAACTGTTTCA
Source organism: Andinoacara biseriatus (assembly GCA_015108635.1). Classification (NCBI taxonomy): domain Eukaryota; kingdom Metazoa; phylum Chordata; class Actinopteri; order Cichliformes; family Cichlidae; genus Andinoacara; species Andinoacara biseriatus. Next base: position 25,153 of record VUQJ01009079.1, on the reverse strand, counting down.
TCCCAGAATGGTGAGATAAGTGAACTCGTTATCACAAGATAATATCATTAACAATAACTGCAACTATTCTCAGCCTCCACAGCAAAGGGTTATGGAACTAGTGTTGCGTTTTGTTAAAACACACCTATAATATTTTTCCTGGCGCTAACAGACAACGCCCAAACTTCATTTGGATCTGAAACACTTTGTTTGGTTTATATAAACCAAAATTGTTTAGAATCAAGGAGCTATGAACTTTCAAAGGTTTCAAAATTTGTCAAACAAAAATCTCTGTAATAGTTTTAATATGAACAAAATTGCTTGATTTTACATGGTGTTACATGATGAAGTTATGTGTGGGCTGATAACTTCCTGGTAGGCAGATTTCTTTTTCTTGGGACTCAGCCATGTTATGAGAGTGGTATCAATATTTCGATCTAACTATTTTCCCAATATGTCAAACTAATGTGTTCTTTAAAAACATTTGGGGTATAGGCTGTGACAAGCCTTAATAAATGGTCAAGCTGTAATAATGTGTGTTGTTTTGACCTGTGTCTGTATAAAGGTCATGGTATGGTACTGATTTAAAAAAAAAAAAATTTTTAAAGGAGGGATCAAGAGCAAGGTCAGGCCTATCCTGATATATTATAGGTGACTTGAAGAACATACTGACTCTGTAAAAAAACACACCGAGTCCTCTAATTGCTGCATTGTTGACGCTTCAGCTATTGTGGTTTGGCTCAAAGGTTTTAACTGTGTACTGTAATGACCAAGCGGTCCATACTGATGAGCAGTCATAGAAAAAAGTTTTCCCAGGACTCTGTGCATGTTTTAAATGTTAAAGTTTGTGACAGTATAATTAGAAAAAGACTGAATGAGTATGGCTTAGGTTTGCAAGGGTTTGCAAAGTTGCATCTGAACAAAATATAAGACCTCTAGAACAATGTCCATCAGATAGATAACACCAAACTGGTGATGTTGGGCCGTAATGCACTGCACTACGTTTGGAGAAAACCAAAAGCAGCACATCAGCACAAACTCCTCACACCAACATTCAGCACAGTGGTGGAGGGGTGATGATTTGGGCTTGTTTAGCAGCTACAGGACATCGACGCCGCATATGTGAGGCCATCTGTCTGACAGTTAAAGCTTGGCCCAAATTGAGTCATGCAACAGAGCAATGATCCCAAGAATGCCAACAAACCTCAATTAACCGAAGAGGCGCTGTAAAAAAGTTGGCTGATAAAATATTTCAGGTTATTGCTGCTAAAGGCAGTTCCACCAACTAATGAATCATTGGGTGTTTTTAACAAGACTGCACAGACTCCTATGAAAACTTTTCACAACTGTAAGTTTCTCTTTCTTAGCCTCGCTTTGGGTTTCGCCCATTATCAAGACGAGACAGTGGCGGCATTGATTTGACAGCAGCTGTGGCTCAAACATTGTCTTCCACCCACCTTCTTGATAGAGATGAGCTGATTTAAAAAAAAAACTCCAAACAAAGCAATGAGCAGAACAAGGATGACTGCTTTTGAGTTTCACTGTATGTGACGGATGCGTCTTCTTCTGTCTCTCTTTTCAAAGGCACTGGATACTGTTGCTGTCGGCTGTTGATACTGAAGCTGAAGCCAAATTTTGTCTTCTGCATTCAACACACCAGCCTGGATGTTGACTATTGCTCACCTGCTACTCTGTCCAGGAAAAATAGTTTCTCATTTTAAGACAACAGACTTTCATTTTCAGTCCAAACAGTGATTTTTTTTTTTTTTGGTTCCTAAATCATGCACCCCCATCTGTCCCATGTATCTGTAATGCATTTTTAACAGTAGCTTGCACCAGCTGCATGAAACCAGTCAGTTTTAACATCATTATTTTTAAGATGGATCACCCGATTTCGGCTCAGTAGGTTTAGTTTGCATATATTATATTTCTCTTTCCGTATTTCTGCTTGCAACTTTTCATTTTATTTTCCTTGATGCATTGCCAACGTAATGGCTCGTTTGGTCGAGGCATCATCATTCAAATTATGTTTTGACAAGACAGGCTTAATGTGATCATTACTCTAATGGCTTTTATGAGAATGGCCTGATATCTCCTTTCTCTTGTAGTCAACTTAAATAGGTGTGCGCTTCAGTCTACCTTTGCTACACAGGACAGTTTTGAGTACCAGCATTGTATTGGAACTAATGATTCCTGTGCTGGACAATATGACCCCAGCTCCTCTGACACAGAACTGCTCCAACTGCAGCCATGTTTTAGTCCCAGAGGTCAATGTGGTCAAGGCTGTGGTTTTGGGTCTGGTGCTTGGTCTCTTCATTGGGTTTGGAGTAGTGGGAAACATTCTGGTAATCCTCTCAGTGGTTTGCCATCGACACCTGCGGACAGTCACGCATTATTTTATAGTTAATCTGGCAGTGGCAGATTTGCTGCTGAGCTCCACTGTACTGCCTTTCTCTGCCATTTTGGAAATCCTGGATCGGTGGGTGTTTGGACGGGCTTTTTGCAATGTTTGGGCAGCTGTGGATGTGCTCTGCTGCACGGCTTCCATCATGAGCCTCTGTGTAATATCTGTGGACCGCTACATTGGAGTAAGCTACCCTCTGCGTTACCCAGCCATAGTTACAAAACGCAGGGCTTTTTTGGCAGTGATGCTGCTGTGGGTGCTGTCTGTGATCATATCCATTGGACCTTTGTTTGGCTGGAAAGAGGCACCGCCTGAGGACGAGTCCATTTGTAAGATCACAGAGGAACCAGGCTACGCGATCTTCTCTGCTGTGGGCTCCTTCTATCTCCCTCTGGCCATCATACTGGTAATGTACTGTCGGGTCTATGTGGTAGCTCACAGAGAGAGCCAGGGGCTGAGAGAGGGCCACAAGACAGAGAAGGCAGATTCAGAGCAGGTGATTCTCAGGATACACCGAGGCAACACGACTGTATCAGAGGACGAGGCGCTTCGCAACCGCACACATTTCGCTCTAAAGCTGCTGAAATTCTCTCGTGAGAAGAAGGCTGCCAAGACCTTGGGCATTGTGGTTGGCTGCTTTGTGTTGTGCTGGCTCCCCTTTTTCCTGGTGCTACCCATCGGTGAGTATTATCACATTCATCTTACATACAATTCCTAATGTTAAGGGTCAGAGCTCCAAGATTTAATTTTAATTAGAGCAGCCTACACATTATTTGCTTGCAAGACTGAATGGGAATACTTCAACAGTTTGGGATGTATGGTTATTTGAATTCTGATACCACTCATGTGGGTAAATATGAATGCATAATGTAGACAGCTAACCAGGTCTTCTTCCAAGCTCATGAACCGACACTTTAAACATTTTTGTTCAATGACTTTGAGAGTGTAAAAATGGGAAATTGTGGTTTCATCGAAATATTTCTAAGACCTTCTAAGTGACCTGCGAGAGGTGCTGTCACCTACATTAACTCCGGCCTTCAGTTTCCTGTTGAATGGACAAATATAAGAGCGATGTTCTCATTTCATCGAACACTCAGTATCAATAAAAAAATGATTTTTTATAGAAACATCACTGGAGCACAGACAGTCAATGATATGCTCTGTAACTGTTTAATCAATAACATTTCACATATTAAAAATAGGTCCATATATTTGATTACCTGCTCCTACGCATGAGTCAGAGCACTTTTAGAGAGCAATTTAACATCTGAATTTATTCCCGTTACACACTCACTGATCAATTTATTCTACAGTCATGTTTTTAAGTGCTGGCTAATTTCATAGTAAGATGATGTTAAGTGAAAGTCTCCTTTGTGGGATGACACTGTGGTTACTCGCATTCAGATGAGCCTGTGGCCTCTTGGGCAGTGTAGTAAATACTTTCGACTCGGCCAGGTAGTCGTTCTATAAATAGGCTCTATAAATCTTTCACATCACTGTCATCCTCCAGTGCTCCCCTGTCTGTAAACAAAAGGACTAAATTTGAAACCAAGTAATATTTCAAGCCAGACCCTTGAATGGCATGTCAAGCCATTTTTCTCCCTTGTGTCTGTGGCTCCCTTCATCAAGGGGCCAGATCTTCAACTACAGATAAAGCCTTCACACTGAGGCCAAACCTCATATAATGGTGTCAAGAGCACCCAGATGAGCTTGAAGGGAAGTAATCATATGGCAAACCTGTGCATTGCAAGTGCTGTTGTCAATCATGTGAGAAAGAAATCCGAACCAAGTAGGTATGAGATATGGTGCAATCCTAACAAATCCTGCAGGGTTTGTATTTATTCCATGCTCTCATGCTTGTAAATATAGCTGCCACCATTTGGCTGAGTACCTCCTGACTGGGAAATGAGGCAAAGCCTCAGCTTATGAATGCTCCCTTACTAATATTGGCGTCACACTGCATACCGCTGCCACATAAATCTGGACGATGATAGATTCTGCAGTGAATCACCAAGCACTGGTCTAGTTTTGATGTGTAGAGCTGGATAAGTCTTGATAGCATGATTTCATTTATTAAGTAGATATTATTTAAATTAATATCTATATTAATTGTGGGGCCAAGATTGAGATGGTTTGGACATGTGCGGAGGAATGATAGTGAACGTATCGAACAACGGATGTTGAATATGGAGCTGCTAGGAGTTAAAGAGGAAGACCACAGAGAAAATTCATGGATGTAGTGAAGGAAGACATGCAGAGGGTTGGTGTGAGGATGCTAGGGGTAGGGGGAGATGGAGGCAGATGATCCACTGTGGTGACCACTAATTGGAGCAGCTGAAAGAAGAGGAAGAAGTAAAAACTGTGGGGCATTAAGTAAGGCAGTAATTCTAAAATGGTGTTAAAAGGCTCTGTGTTTATGTGTGGATTGTCCTTGACATGTTAGAAGTCCTTCTTAGGAACTATAACAAGTGTGAAGCATCCATCAGGCGATCCTTTTTCTTAACCATTTAGCCAGTTCAGGGTCAGGTGGTGGGGGCTAGAGCCAATCCTAGCTGACACTGGATGAGAGGCAGAGTACACCCTAAACAGGTTACCAGTCCATCACAGGGATAACACAGAGAGACTTACAACCACTCGGTCGCCCACCCAAGGCCAATTGTGTATCACCACTTAAACTAACAAGAATGTCTTGAGACTGTGGAAGGAAAATGGAGCAGGAGGCTTCTGACAAAGAGGCTGCAGTGTCACGTTAATGCACAGCATGCCATTGCTGTTATAAAGAGCAACTTCATGACAGGTCCTTGTGCTATAAAATGTTAAGACGCTGGACATGAACAGAGACGTTTCCCGTCTCCAGTCCCAGTCAGGACTCTTTATTGTTTAAGTCAGGTGTGGGTGGGGTCGGGCACAATGACACAGTGACGTAAAGGCAAAAGATTATTTAAAAACCTTTGACTCACAGTGCCAGCTGGTGTTGAGTGTCTCTTTGAACCAGTGCTAATGAAGTTTTTTTTTCCCCCTAAGAGTTATTTTTGGACATTTTGCATTCTGATAGTGCCACTGAAAAGAAAGACAGGAACTTTGGGAGAAAGAGCAGGTGAATGACATGCAGCATAATGGCCGTGTCCACTTCAGACACTGCCATTATGCATTTTTAACATTTTTAAATGAACAATGGTTCAAATAACTACATGTTACGTAGTTCTTTTTTTAGTCTAACCCAGCACCCAAACAAGCTGCATTTACCCATTCAAACACATGCATTCGGTTAACTGAAATTATGATAAAAACTAGACAAGCAAGTGAAGCTGTATTGCCGGCTTACAAAACCTGCTACAATATAACAAACCTAAAGAGCAAATGTCTTTCATTTTAGTCTTTTTTCAATTTGGCCAAAAGTGTTAACACAACAAGCCAACAGGCGTGTTTATATTGTTACAGGGATGGCTACAATGCTATGAGTCAGCTGCCATCACAAGGCACCTTGTGCTCATCAGGTGCACCTGAAAAATTTAGAAAACATTATAAATCAGACATGTTTTTAGAGTTGATGAACTTAAAAGTTAAATATTTCCCAAATTTGAATATTTTGATTACATGCTGCATGTACCATTTGAATCCAGTGAAATTAGCATTCTTATTAAGGCAGCCAAAAATATTCTCAGTTTAATTAACTTTGTTTTCATCCAGTTGTCTTTATTTTTTTTTTAATTACAAAAAGGTACTTCATCGCTGTGGCTCCATTATTTTAGACGAGCACACGTAATATAACTTTAACTTTTAAAATGAAATACTGTTGTAATCATTCATTACTCCTGTCTTACATGAAACATGCAACAAGCATCAGCCATACAGCCTGAAATCAACTTCTCATTTTTATTTGCATAAGCAGATTATGATTCTTATCTGTGTTACCACAGCGGTAGTCAATAACTCAGCTACCAACTTTGCTCATGGTGTCACAGATTTGCTTTTCTAACATGAAGGTAAATAAAACAGAAGCTGAACAATTCAACTGTGACAGAGCATGTATAATCTTTTAGCAAGTGTCTATTATTTACTGAAAACCTGGAACTTTTTCCAACACGCCCACTCTGATCACTAAAATATTACTGAACCATATGGACAAAAGTACTGGCCCACCTACACATTACACCTACAGGAGCTGCTCGACCATGGAAACCCATGCCATGCGGCTCATGGCGCACAATTTTTGTGCTGATGTTGACGCCAGAGGAGGTTTGAAACTCTGCAGTCATTAAGTTGTCAGGAGCCTTGGAGATTTTTGCGCTCAGCGCGCCTCAGCTCCGTAGCTTGGTCTGCCACTTCGTGACTGAGTTGAGCACCATGATCAAATTCAGTGAGCTCTTTAAACCACCCATTCTTTGTAAAGGCAGGCTCCATGGTTAGGTGCTTGATTTTATAGACCCCTGGCAATAACACTAAAAACACCTTCAAAGTTTAAGAGGTGAGGCCCAGTATTTTTGTCCATATATATATATATATATATATATATATATATATATATATATATATATATATCGCGCTCCTGTTATGGTACTTTAACACTGGCAGTGCCAGTTGTTTTTTTTTAACATGTTCAGCTGATATGTATCTACTATTTTTGGTGGGGTAAGTAATTCATTGTTAAATGTGATTCAGTGATTTATTTATGTCACGCACAGTAAAATCCTGCTGCTCCAACAAATCACACATTTTTGTTTGTTTTTATTCAGCTTTGGCTTATTTTGAAATAAAATTCTAGTGACTTTTCTTGTTGCAATCATGCACACTATCATCCCCAGGGAGCAGCATAGCAGCTATTTGTGATGTTCAGGATAACCTTTGTGTATCTGGGTAGTAAGCAAGATGACTACACTTCAGACTGTTCATAGATGTATCTCCTGATCATAGCTTTAAGCATCAGATAACCAGGCTGCTTAAATTCCCAGCAGAGACAGACTTTTACTAGAGTCAACCCCATCTCAACTTATCTCAGCTGGACCTGAAAATTTCAGGCCATAATCTAAAGCTACAATCAGTACTGGCGCATAATCTCAAACCTATTCCTACAGCAGTGTCAAAAAAATGGTCAAAAAAAAAAAAGCCCTCGGAGGAGATTCAGCAAGTGAAAATCCTTCTCCTGAGTGGAAAGTGTTAGATTTGATTCAGCTGTTAAAGACTAGAACACACTAGGTGCATATTGAAATGTTCCAGGAATAGTAGACATTTAGAGACAGAAGAAATAAGAAAAGAAAAGAGTATAATATCACAGAGTTGAGAGAGGGGTTGGGTTTGTTGACCAAGCTCTTCTTTAAAGTAGACATCCTCCTATCTCTATCCGGATTTCCTCTATAATCCTGTCTTTCAATTTAGTGCCTCAATCCTGTGTTCACTGAGGTAAACAACCTGACCAGCCACAATTTCCTTCTGGTACCTTGTTGCATCATCCCTGACATGTTGTCACATAGATGCATGAACAAGTTGATATGGTTTCAATAGAAATGTTTCCAAACTCTGTCACCAACTCTGAAAACAATATTAATACAAATGTGGTGTAGACTGTTACCACATTATTACATTTTGACCTGCAATGAAAGTAATACCACATATTTCAAAGAGCTTATGAGCAGGACTGCAACACTTTTACACTGTCATGTTCAAGAAACCAGTTTGAGGTGATTTGTGTTTTGTGACATGATGCATTATTCTGCTGGAAGCAGCCATCAGAAGATGCAGGAAGGAAAACTCCGCAGCAGCCTAGGCCTACAGCAGCATGACTAAGGGAGGATTCGGGATCACCTGATCCAGCCCTAACTATAAACTTGATCATAAAGGAAAGTTTTAAGCCTAATCTTAAAAATAGAGAGGGTGTCTATCTCCTGAATCCAAACTGGGAGCTGGTTCCACAAAAGGGGGGCCTGAAAGCTGAAGGCTCTGCCTCCCATTCTACTCTGAAGTATCCGAGGAACCACAAGTAATCCAGCAGTTTTGGTTTGATTATTGCCATCTTAAAGATTTGTGGCATGTAGTCTGTTAATAGAGACTGAATAATCATATTTAAGATCGAAGCATTAACTGACTGGTAGGACTTCTTTGAGCAGACTTAGATCTTAGTAGGAATGGAGCTTATGCATAAGTTCAATAAGAAAGATCCATAATCACTCATCTGCTTTCCCATGTGCTCAGCTGCAAGTTTATTCTTCGAGCCATTCTATTTTTGCACACTGGCAAACTCAAAGCTGTCATTATTGCAAATCCTGCCCTGCTCACTAAAGACCTGAAACACCCTGTCATGGTCCTGGGCCCAGTGTTTTGTGTTCTTTAGGTTTCTGTTTATTTCTCATGTTTATTAGTCCTCAGTTTATTTCTAGTTCCTTGTGTTTCCATGTATCAGGTCCTCGTCTTTGTTCCCCTTCTGACTTCCTGTTTTATTTTGGTAGGTCTCTGGTCCTTGTGCTTTTGGTTCAGTTTTGCTTCCTGTGTTTCCTCCCAGCTGTTTCTCATTTGCCATTAGCTGCCGTGTATATATTGTCCGTGTTCCCTCTGCTGTCTCCCAGTTCTGGTGCCTGTCCAGCCCAGTTTATGTCTTGCCTTGTTCAGTCACCATCAGTCAGCTTGTGAGTCCTGCGTCTTTGGGGTCTACCTGCTCCCGCCACACAGCGCACCATGACACACCCAAAGGTTGAAAACAAAAGACGGGGTCATCACAGCTCCAGCCAGACGATCAGGGCTCCTGCAAAACCCCATTCAGCATGAAATCATATGTCCAAAAACAGCAACTAGATATCAATGGGAAGAAGCTGGTAAAACCTTGTTCAGTGGGGTTTTTTGTTGTTGTTGTTGTTGGTTTTCAAGCTGTCAGAGAGACTTCTGGATTTTCTCTTCCATTCACACATTTGTTAAGTAAATAAAAGAGCACTGTTTTAGTTGGCAGACTTTATTAGAAGCCCTGCAAAGGTAAGCCAAGTCACACTCACTTCTACACTTGAGTGCGTACTGTAAGAGTTGGACCCCGAGGGAAAGGCTTTGTGTGCAACAGGAAACCACGTTTTCTGTCACTATGACTGATACTCACAGTGCTGGTAATTCTAATAAACCACTACCTCATTCTGAATGCCTACATGAGAGAAGATGCACCTGAGGACCGCAGGATCAGTGCAGCCTGTCACATTTGTCAGTCTAAAGTATTTGCCTTCTGATACTGTTGCTCACAGTTGTTGTAGGTCACGCTGCCATTCAGTAATCACCTCCCCACTGCAGGTTGTTCTTTGAGTAGACTTCAGATGTGCTTCCTGGAAATCAGTGTGCGTGTCGGTCTGGAGTTGCTGAGTGCAGGCACAGCAGATTGCTTCGATGGCATCTTTGTAATATAAAGAATAATAGGGAATTTAAATTACTCACATCTATTCAGCTTGAGCAGCGATCACCTTACATTTGATGTTTTTCCCTTCACCATGCCATTTCTATGAAAGCGTTGCTAGTTTCAGCCTGGTATTCAGACTGAAGGAAATCACAAGTGACGGCGGCTTTTTTTCAGCTGAACGCTGTAAGCCTTACTTATGTCTACAAAAGAAGATTGTATTAAATGCACCGCAATTTAGGTACAATTTATACCACTCCATTTCTTGATTTTAAAGCATTCTGTTACCTTAAGGTTTGCTAAATTATTTTAGAAAGTTTGCAAAACTAATGTTACACAGATTTATATCCACCTTCATTTTGTCAGAGAAGTATGTGAGGGTGGTGCAGGACATGGATAAGGACAGTGAGGCAGTGGTGAGATGTGGGTTCAAGGTGGGGGCGGGATTAGAACAGGGATCAGATTCTGAGCCCCTTCTTATTTGCAGCGGTGATGGACAGGCTGACAGGTTGAGGTCAGGCAGGCATGTCCTTGGACTATGATGTTTACAGATGACACTGTGATCTGCAGTAAGAGTATGGAGCAGGTGGAAAATGGCCTGGAGAGGTGGAGGTATGCATTGGAAAGAAGAGGACAGAAGACAACAATACATGACAAAAAACATGTGTAAATGAGAGGGAGACAGGTAGAAAGGTTGAGATGCACACAGTAGAGGTAGTGAAGGTGGAGTTTATAGACCTGGGTCAAACATCCAAAGCTGCAGACAGTGCACAAGGAGTGGGTGGAGATGAGTATCAGGTGTCATTTATGACTGAAGGGTAGCAGAGAGAAGGTGTACAAGATTGTAATGAGGCCTGCTTTGGTAAATGGTTTAGAGACGTGGCACTCACCAAAAAGAAAAAAAAAACAGGAGACCGAGCAGGAGGCGGCAGAGCTGAAGATGCTGAGATGTTCATTGGGGATGTACAAGTTTAGAAATACATACATCAGAGGGACAGTTCAGGAGACAAAGTTGGAGAGGCAAGACTGAGACGGTCTGCAGGAGGGATAGTGGATAGTTTTGGAGGATGTTGAATATGGAGCTGTCAGGCAGAAGGAAAAGAGGAAGAGCTCAGAGAAGATTCATGGATGTAGTGAAGGAGGACATGCAGAGGGTTGGTGACAGAAGGGTTGGTGTTAGGATGCAGATGATCCGCTGCGGTGACCAATAAAGGAAGCGGCTGAAAAAAGAAGGCAGAAAATAACCAATATTATCACAAAATTTAGGAAAGCTTTACTGCCTGGAATGCTACGAATGTTTATAGAGGAAATGAGAATAAATTCCAATTAATATTTTTGCCATATTTGTTTTTTTTTCTACATGAAAGCCAGATTTAAAATAGCAGTTATGGCTTTTTGCAGTGCTGCGTGTTAAACTAAAAGATGAAAAAAAAAGACTAAACATGGAAAAATTAATTCATCAAAGTGAACATTCATTTTCCATTTAGTGTTATTTCATTTTTCAGCCCAATTTCCTGTTAGTGTGCAACAAAGGTGGTGGAGCAGAGAAGCTTTCTACATCAATGTCTTTCTTTTATCCACTTTCTTTCATGTGTGTCACAATGATAGTTTTGCCTTCAGTTCAGATATTCATGTTGCTGCAGTTTGGTTTGTCATTAAGGCCACTGAAAATCTATTAAAAGCTGAATGCACAAAGCTAGCAAAAAAATAACCAAGTAACTAACTAAATAAATAAATAAATATTCCGTTCAGACCAAAGAGAAAAAACGATGATAAGCCACAGAAAAACACAGGTGCAAATAAACAAACTACAGATTGGAAGAAATGAGAAAGGTTTTTGCAGAAATTAATTTGGACAGAAATGGTGTGTGTGGAGGTTTTAGTTACAGTTGATGAGTCTGCTGCTATAGATAGCGGCTTTAATAAAGAACTGGTCACAGTAGTCCTCTGAACTCCCTCGCTCCCCTCCACAGGCAGGCGCTAACACTGGCATTAAGCTGCTGTCAGCTCACGCTCACACATAAGAGAAACATTCTCAGAGGTCAAATGCCAGGCTGCGTTACCTATCAGACACCAACTGGGATCATCACCATGACAGGGAGACGAGAAGGTAATCTGCTCAGGGATCTACACCACCAAATAGCAGCTGACAAAATCAAGAGCAGTCAGTGCATGTTTGAGCACATGTTGGATTGTTCATTTGTTAAATGTCTGTGAAGAAAAAGGAAAGCAGTTGTCTTTTTTTGTTTCTTTTTTTAAATTATTACCAACAAGTCAAATGAATGGCATGTCAGATATTTTTTCCCTCACATCTCTGCACGTGCTCTAGTTTTATCAAAGCCATCACAGGAACCGTTATTTTTTAATTCTCTTACCTTAGAGCAGGACTCAATCTTGTCCCATGTGATGAAAATATCACTGCACAAAAGGCAAAACTGTGACAAAAAACAAAAAGCTAAAGGTTGAGGTGAACTCCATGGCAGACTATCTTGTTTATTCCCTACTGGTGAACTCAAAGCCTGTGGTGAATCAGATAATTTGTCCTTTTCTCTTCTCCTGCCGTTTGGCTCCATCATTCTTGGCTGTCTTATCTCTGACGGTGAGGAACCAGCACCCTTTTCCTCCATTTTCTATCTTCTGGCTGTGACCTCCAGACAGATCGGCTATCAACCAAAAGGCATTCAGTGTGTGCATAATTTTATAGCTGGGACACAATGTACTTGGTAGGCTGAAATACATTGTTGATTATATTTTAACTATTGAACAGTAAGTATTTTTTTTTAATTTAAACCATTATTTTAGAAATGCAGGACTGTGCAAAGATTTTTGTTTCCAAAGAGCCAGATATTTTTAAAGCAATAGTTCTCCAGACTTTCTGCAGAACTATTGCAGAAGATTTTCCATTAGCTGCTTTTTCACTCATTTTCAAAGGACTTTTTTTCTTTGTTAAACCACTTAACAATGACCCATGAATCATTCAAGCATCAAATGTCTCCCAACTCAAGGAATGAACTAATGTTTTGTCTACACATAACAGACAACTTAACAAAGAAACAATGGATCTTCAGACACAACTGTTACTAGCAGTCTGTCAACAGTTCCTATTTCTTTAGTTGAATCTATAAAAAATGCCAAAGATAACAAATGTTGCAAGTATAAAATAATATTTTTGCACTGACAAGGTGATTCCCAAAGAGCGACTAGCCAGAAACCTATATCTACATGGAGTGCAGGGTGTCCTTAAAAATAACTGAGGAAACTGGACGAGTAGAGACAAAAGAAGAATGGCAGACCTAAAAACTATCTGGAAAAGTTGATCTATCATAAAGCCTCATCAGAAATGGTCTCAGTGGAAGGGTGGCTGTCAAGAAGCCATTCTTAAGGAAGGAAAACAGGGAGAAAATGAACACAGAAACATACCAGCAGATTTTGATCCAACATGCAATACCATATGGAACGTGTCTGATTGGCAGTGATCTCAAACACACTGCCAATGCAGTAACAACAAACTGCACATTGGAACAGTATCAGTCAGTTGAAGGTCCTTCAAGAAGCCCAGAGAACTATTTCTAAAGAAATTAGAAGAAAGCTGCCTCAGAGAGTTCAGACTGGGTTGAAGAATAAATGTGCTCATAACAAATATTGGCTTTCAAACTTCTTGGAATTGTACAAATTCAACGTATGTTTGTATGTTTCAATAAACTGTTGAACCTAGTTTCTACTTTCCAAGCAAAACATGAAGATGTGAGCAGAGGCTCAAGACTGTAGATTATTTACCATTTACATTGTGTCTTTTGTTCCGTCTCCCTCCTCTCACCCCTAACCACTGCCCTTCCCTGAGCCTGCTTCTGCCCGAGCTTTCTTCCTTTTAAAGGAAGTTTTTTTGTCCCACTGTCGCCAAGAACTGATTATTTTAGGTATTGTAGGTAAACCAAAACGAATTGAATTGAAATTGAATTAAAAACCAATAAAAACCAAAAAGAAAAAAAAAACAAACTAGGGGAAATCTGGACCAGCAGCAAGCGACAAAAAGGCCAGGGAGTCGGGTGTAGCCAATTATACAAAAACTGTGGTCTAAAGAAGAGAACACCAAAGTTAGCGTCTTGCCAAGAACGCTTATTATTTCTGATTTTTCTGCACATGCACTGATCCTGTAGCTGTAATGGCTCCACAGCATCATCTGCAGATGAAATACGGTGTAACCTTCTGTAAAACTAAACATGGAACATTTTCCAATATTGTGCTACACATTAACATCATAATCAACAAAATTTTATTTGCATTTTAGTTGCTGACTGTTAGGCTGAATAAAAAGTTGTGAATTGGACAGAGGTGCCTGGCAAGCTCACTGTGCTTGTTGTAGCTCACTAAGCACATAATGTATGTGGCATTTGGTAAGATATGAAATAATTCATTACTGTACGTTTAAACATGTGCAATATATATAAATATATTTGTACATATATGTTGCACAACTGTGACAGTGACTGACCGTATGGAAGTCCTGACAAGGGTTCAGAAAATAGACGCCTCTGACAATATGAATACAGGAGCTGTAATACATTGACTCTTCAAAACAGTGCACTTTAAACATGCTAAAGACTTTAGTTTTACATATGCAGCAGCCTCATATGAAAAAGAAAGTGGCTGCTCCTTTCTTCAGCCCCCAAAACCACAGAGAGGAAATAGAATTTATAAAAATGCATTTTTTATGTTGTTTTTCTGTATTTCATTAAGTCTAAATTGGGCAAAGATGTAGGAAATTTTAATTGCGCTTTAATTTCTCATGAGACCAAACTGCTTTTACTTTGTCATAATTCAACACACCTGTTGATTTGCAGAGGAAAGTGGAGAATAATTAATTGAAATTAAAAGTTAATGTCCACATGAGCCCCTGGGTTTCTGTGGTTATTTTCCAACAGTCCAAAGATTGCTTCACAAAATTTAAAAATCAGCCAGAGGACCAACCTTGCGTAATTGCTGCTTAACAATGTATGATATTACTGCACTGGAGAAGAGATGGTACTTTTATTCTGCTTCCAGGCTGGTACAAACATTATTGGCAGAACAGAATAATATTTTTTGTTTTTGTTTGTACATAAATAAAGCCTTAAATTACTGATATTGTGTATTTAATCTGTGCAGAATTATGTGTGTGTGTTTATTGTTTAGTATGAGTATTGCACTTGTATTTTTGCATGTGGATCATTATTTAGAATTTAGTCACTCTGTTGTCTAAGAGACTCTTTCCCTGTGACCTAATCTAGCAGCATCATGATGATGAAGCCAGCTAATCACTTTTACATCTTTGTTTCATTTCTGGTCCAGGACGTTTTTTTGTTTTTTGGCTAATATGTTTGTATAATTCTGAGGTCATATTCAGAACATCCTCAGTAGTTTTAGTGCGCAGAGAAATGTACTAAAGGAGAAGAACACAGATTTGTTTACATTCTGACATTAAAATGCTGACAAAACTAAACTGAAGATGTTCTCAAATTCATAATCTAAACCACTGAACCTTTAATTTATTACTGCAGTTCAGAGCTCTCAGATTGAGCTAGTATCTACTTAGGAATTATAATTATGACTTGCTCTCTTTCACACCTTACATTCAGCAGCTGGTGAAAAATTTTGAAATTGAAACTGACTTTTTACTGCAGAATAAAATCCTATGATGCTTGTTGATTGAAGAATAAAGGTGCTCATAACAAATATTGCCCTTGGTGGCAGTGGCGCAGTGGGTAGGCGCTCATCTTGCAACCAGAGGGTTGTTGGTTTGAGTCTCCGTCTGAGTGCATGCTGTCATTGTGTCCCTGGGCAAGACACTTAACCCACATTGCCTCAGTGTGAATGTTGGTGGTGTCGGAGGGGCCGTAGGTGCACATTGGCAGCCATGCTTCTGTCAGACTCCCCCCCACAGCTGTGGCTACATTAGTAGATTACCACCACCGAGTGTGAATGAATAGTGCACGAAACTGTAAAGCGCTTTGAGTACCTTTATAAACATTATATAAGTCAAAGGCATTATTATTATTCAAACTTCTTAGAATTGTATAGATGCTGTTTTCACATTATATACTGTATTTCAATGCATGGTTAAAAAAAATCTTTGAACCTATTTTTTATTTTCCAAGCAAAATATAAAGAAATGAGATTCAAGACTTTTGCACAGCACTGTAAATTATTTAGTATTTACAGTATGTATTTTGTCCTGTCTCGGTCATGGGTGAAGGCTGCTCTCCCCTGAGCCTGGTTCTGCCAAAGGTTTATTCCTGTTAAAAGGGAGTTTTTCCTCCCCACTGTCACCAAGTGTTTACTCAGGTCCTCTGATCGTTGGGGTTTTCTTGCTGTTATCGCAGGATCTTTTCCTACAATATAAAGCACCTTAAGGCCGCCATGTGATTTACTGTATATGCATTTGTCCTCACAATGGTGTCCTCAGTTTGCTCCCATCTTACTTACTGACTTACATTCATCATAAAACTGTGGGAAGTTATTGTCTTAGGTCCCAAGATTCATTCCTTCTGCTGGTCCCAAAGTTTCACACTGAATTTGGAAATTTACAATTTGTAGCTCATTTGTTCTGGAAACAGGTGTAGAATCAGCTAAAACTTAAGAAATTGGTCTTAATGACTTTAAGGTGATTTCAAATGACTTGGCTGCAGTTACTTCAGGCTGCAAACGTTTTGCTAAAATATTATTACCTTTGTTTCTGGCATCAGACAATAACTTTTACCAAGGTATTCTTTCTTTATTGACACAGAAGTTTACAAGTTTTGGTTGTATCTGTGTTATATTTTTTATTTTAGTCACCTGTACTTAACTGGTGTATGGATTTGGATGTGTGTGTGTGTGTGTGTGTGTGTGTGTGTGTGTGTGTGTGTGTGTGTGTGTGTGTGTGCGCGTGTGTTTTTTTTTTTT
>VUQJ01009076.1:44227-59800 GCA_015108635.1 Andinoacara biseriatus | reverse complement strand
ATCCACTGCGTGGTTTTCCCATGCAAACTGCTCTGCCAAAGGTTAGCTCAACAGCCTAACCTGTCGGGTTGCGACCCTTTACTGTGTGAGGCTACTGTGGCGCAGGGAGAAATTAAGATGCCCGAGGATTTGGCCACAACGCCAGGCCCAAAGTGGGAAGAGGCAAACCCTCAGCCCATCACCACTGCTTTCCGGTTACTGGAGCTCAGCAAAGGATGTCAGGGCTTCTCCCTCGCTGGGGTCACCCTGGGAGGAAATGCTAATGAGTATAGAGATATGACTGACTGTGAGTCTGTTGTCTGATGAGAAGGAGGAAGACTTCAACTCCCTGGGTAGCATCAGCTGGGCTGCAAAGTCACCAGCTAATAGTGAGGTAGGGTTGACTTGCAGGAGATGTGCAAGCGTGCAGCTGTTAGGGTCAACATCCCATAGTCTGCTGTGCAAACTGAGGTTATAAAATCTTGTTTTGATGGCATGACATTGCAGAAGGCAAAAAAGATGGGTTAGCCAGCCCTACCTGTTTTTCCAGAGCTCCTCAATGAGATATTGGTGACCTGGAAAAGAAAACCTTACGGCGAGGGTAGGATGGAATCCCTCGGTCTCAGCTAGATGCCACAAGAAGAGCTACTGATAGCGAGCTATCTTCACCCAAAGGTTTCTTTGTCTTTATCAGCCCCATCCTGGCCCTCCAAGACAGACTGCTTCTAGTCCAGCCTTACAGATAAGTGCTACAAGGCAGCACTCTGTCAGCGCCTGTCTGCCCAGAAGGGGCCAGTGAATTGTGTATTGCCAGTGCCCCTTTGCTTTCAAAACTGCCTTAATTCTACATGGCATAGATTCAACAAGGTGCTGGAAACGTTCCTCTGAGATTTTGGTCCATATTGACATGATAGAATCACATAGTTGCTGCAGATTTGTTGGCCGTGCATCCATGATGTGAATCTCCCATTCCACCACATTCCTGTGAATACAATTAACTGTCATTGTCATTGTGCATCAAAAAACGGATACACTGTGGCCATAGTCGGCAATAACACTGACGTGGTCAGCTGGTACTAAGAAGCCCAAAGTGTGACAAGAAAATATCCCCTAAACCGTTATACCACCAGCATCATCCTGAACCACTGATGAAAAGCAGGATCCATGCTTTCATGTTGTTTATGTCAAATTCTGACCCCACCATCTGAATGTCACAGCAGAACTTGAGATTCATCAGGTCAGGCAATGTTTTTCCAACGTTCTGGTGAGCCTGTGCAAACCGTAGCCACAGTTTCCTGTTCTTAGCTGACAGGAGCGGCACCTGGAATGGTTTTCTGTTGCTGTAACTCGTCTGCTTCAAGATTTGATGTGTTTTGCATTCAGCTATGCTCTTCTGCATACCTTGGTTGTAATAAGTGAGTTTGGGTTATTGTTGGCTTCCTATCAACTTTATTAGAGAACTGCCGCTCACGGGATATTTTCTCTTAGAGATGGTTATGTGGGAAAATACCATCTCTGCATGTCTAAATGTGCTGAGCTGTTGCCACGTGAGGGGCTGATTAGATATTTAATTTTAAATATCACTAAAGTCTTCTTTATTATATTCTGTGAAGATAATCTTTCTTTTTCTTGCAACTTGCTGTTCTCCTTCTGTTTTTGCACTTTTCCCTTTGCCCCTAAGGTCAAACTCCAAAGTCAGATTTTAGCATAAAAAATAAAAAGTAAATAAATTAAATATCAATATTCTACATGCCCTAATTTGCATTATTTAGTGAGTCTGCAGTGAGATGACTAATTGATGCAAGAGTGTAGTGTGACATCTGCTTAGGGTCATTTTAACCTTCCAAAATGTCCTCATACAAAATCTGTTCCTTCCAGATGCCGCCGTTTGCCTCCAGTTATTTTATGTCAAGTTAAAATCTGACAAGGACATTTATTGTAGGAAACTTAAAAAAGGCAGATTCTGCGCTGATAGATGACCTCATCACCAGGAACATAATGCTTTTTAGTACCATAATTGAGATTCATTTAGCCATAACTTGGTTAAGCTGAAATTGACTTCCATCTGCAGATGTGCAACAGACTTTTAGATCAAATCTCAGCGAGCAGAGAAAATGTGCATGGGAAACAGATTTGACAGCCGCTTCTTAACAGCGCTTTAAACAGCACTGTTTCGAGTGTTTTTACAATGCTTAGTGTTTTATGGTAAAACACAACAGACAGTACAAATCAGTTTGTTAGACTTTTTATTTTCTCAGTTTTTTTGTTTCTTTTTCTGGCTGCTGGTGGGACGATTATGAGTTTCTAACATCTGTAAATGTCGCCTTCGCTGTGTGTGAAAGACCGAAGAGGTTTTCACACACAATTAAAAGCCAACACAGAGAATTAGGGTGATAGTAAACGTCAGTTTTCGGTGGGACTTTAGAGACAAAGAGGTAAATAAAACAGTTCATTTCAGTTAACATCTTTAATCTTCGTCTCTCTCTTTGTCTCGTAGTTCATTGCTCAGCCCAACTGCCAGCAGCTGCTGGCGTCTCGCTGGTATGATGAATTCCCAGGCTGGAGGAGGCGTCACTGGGCAGTAAAGCTCATCACTTGTGTCTTGATTGGCCTCATGTTTCCTCTGTTATCCATCTTCTACCTGATCGCGCCAAAGAGCCGCTTTGGCTTATTCATCCGTAAGCCTTTCATCAAGTTCATCTGTCACACTGCTTCCTACCTGACCTTCCTCTTCCTGCTCTTCTTGGCCTCGCAGCATCTACAGACTGATAATCAGGAAAACCGTCAGGGCCCCTCACCCACCCCTGTGGAATGGATGATCCTGCCCTGGGTGCTCGGTAACAATACACACACATTACAGACTCTTTTCAAACTGCACTGCTGTATTCCTGAACACTGCAGTCAAAACTGAGGTGTGCTATATCTTTTCTTTCATCGTTTCTCACATATTTGTTTCCCTGTGGGCTAATACCTGAGCAAAAGTGTAATGGTGACACATTTTGTTTTCATCTCTTGAAGGCTTTTTATGGGCAGAGATCAAACAGATGTGGGATAGTGGTTTTGAGGACTACGTAGATGACTGGTGGAACCTAATGGATTTCATAATGAACTCTTTGTATCTTGCAACCATTTCTCTGAAGATTGTTGCATATACAAAGGTAAATTAGAATAAGGTATTTGTCAGCTACAGATTAAAAAATATTACTTTATCAACAATCACAGTGTGTCAAAGTACTGCCCTTGAAAAAATGACATTGTGCATTATTGATATTTAATGTGTTTGATTGCTCTTTTTTTTCAACAGTACAAGGAAATCTGCACAGCCAGAGACAACTGGGAAATGTGGCATCCAACTTTGGTGGCAGAGGCATTGTTTTCCATCGCCAACATCTTCAGCTCCTTGCGCCTCATCAGTCTTTTCACTGCCAACTCCCATTTGGGGCCTTTACAGATTTCATTGGGTCGCATGCTTCTGGACATCCTCAAATTCCTCTTCATCTACTGTCTAGTGCTGCTAGCCTTTGCCAATGGCCTCAATCAGCTCTATTTTTACTATGAAACAAAAAACGGGACTTGCCTGGGTATTCGTTGTAGTATTCAAAACAACGCTTTCTCAACGCAAGTTGAAGTTCTTACATGAATTACTCCCAATATCTGGCTTGATTAATACATTTGTTTTTTGACAGTGCATAAAATGATGTATTGTTGTTTTCTTTTTTAGGCTATTTGAAACGCTGCAGTCATTATTTTGGTCTATCTTTGGCCTGATTAGCCTCTATGTGACCAACGTGGAGCCAGACCATAAATTCACAGAGTTTGTGGGTTCTACCATGTTTGGCACCTATAATATCATCTCCCTGGTAGTGCTTCTAAACATGCTCATTGCAATGATGAACAACTCCTACCAGCACATTGCTGTAAGTAGCAAAGCGAAGATTGCACACATATTTATTTTTCATTGGATTTATGAAAGAAAGTTGCCTGGCACTCTTTTGCATGAAATGTTTGTGTTTTTTTTTTCAGGATCATGCAGATATAGAGTGGAAATTTGCACGAACAAAATTATGGATGAGCTATTTTGAAGAAGGAGGAACTTTGCCATCTCCATTTAATATAATACCCAGTCCAAAGTCAGCTTATTATCTAATTGGATGGATAAAGACGCATTTGTTTAAGAGACCAAGCACAAAACGTCTTGAAACTTTTGAAACTTTGGGGGTAAAGTGTTTCCAGAGATTTTTCTCTTATCTGTATCGCCACCACTGCATGGCATACATTTTCATGCATGCCTCTGTCTACTATTGTAGCTTCTAAATGGTTTTGAATTTGAATTCAGCAAAAGATTAACTATTGAAAAGGGCAAGTGAGAGAAAAAAAATCACCTTACCAGTGAAAACCAAAACAATGTGTTGCCTTTTGTTTTTCTTTTAACTGTAGAGACGTGCAGCTGAAAATGTAAAATTAAGCCATGAGTATCAGGTAATAACTAAGGTGTTTTAATGTTTTCTTTTATGTGTCAGTATTGATTAAATGTTATGTAAACATAACTGTTCACTTGTTGAAAAATAATGTGTGTTTTAGGAGGTTTTGAAGAACCTCATGAAGCGATACGTGGCTGCCATGATTAGAGATGCCAAGACAGAGCAGGGATTGACGGAAGAAAATTTCAAGGTAGCGTGAGATTCTTTATCATTAAAGTTTAAATACCTAAGTTGTTTTATCTTGGCCAAGTATCTTTTCCACAGTTTAATCTCCTGATTCCCAATAATTGCTAGGAGCTTAAACAGGATATCTCCAGCTTTCGCTTTGAAGTTCTGGGAATGATGAAAGGTAAACCTCACGGTGGGCTAGCAGGTAATATTGCAAGTACCACCTTGGCTTACCCTGGAAATTCATTCAAATATTCTCCCAAATTCCCAACTGATGAGCCTCAACAGAAGCAGGACATCTTTGACATGATCACCACCACCACCACCACCCTACAGACCAAAGCTACCAACACCACCAGGTCTACTTGCTTTAATAGGAAATCCAATGGTTCCATCATTTTATCAACTGCAGGAAAGACTCAAAAAGGGGCAACACAGGAAGATTCAAATACCGAATCCCTTCAGAAACAGGAAAAACTCTCTTCTCTGAAATGCGATGAAATATGTTCATTGCCAGAGGAAGAAATGTTGGGAACTGATACAGAAATGCAAGAAAAATGTCAGATTGAGAAAATAGTTGTGGATGTCTCGCAGAAGGATGAGAAGGAATTCAAAGAGAGGAAACATTCTTGCAAAGAACTCGATGAAAATGGGGCAAAAAATTATACAAATGAATCTGCCAGCAAGTAAAAGATATAAACCTTAAAGTAGTTTACTGAAATAGAGTCACTCATGATAAACAGTACTGTAGTAAACTGCATATTCTGCTTAATTATGAATTCTGTCATGTATACTATAATGTATATTATATTGGCATTATAATATCACATATTTTAAATTATATTACATGTTAAATATTACATGTATACATCCAGAAAAATACTGACTGAGGACTGACCTCAGTGCTGACTTGACGCTCAAGCATTTGCCAAACGGATCAATGACTTCTGTTTTACACTGAGCACTTCATTCCAAAGACTCCTGACACCCTGCTGCCTATCTTTTACTCTCCTTGCTCACTTACTCTGATATGCAAAAATACTGTATATTAACCCTTTGTCCAGTCATTTATACAGAATAAATAATCAAGCGTTTTAACACTGGTAGTGTATTCAGTACCTGAGGTAATCTGATATTTAGGCATAATATCTAGTTAGCACTTTGCTAATTCAGAGCACAGAAGCAGCCTCTGTTCTGCACTGCACTACCTTTACCTGCCTAATTTTAGGGTGAGAGGGGAAGCCTTATTTTTGCTGTTCGAGCAGAACATGTAATCTAGACGAGAGCATATGTAGCGACTGTTCTGTCTTGCAAGCAGTGTTGGGAACGCCATCGAACTAAACTTGTAGTTTAACTCGTTTTGCAATAATTTGTAGTTGAGCCATGTTTGCATAATGATGTAAGGATTTCAGATTTCGAATTTTTCTGTGAGGTATTAAAAGTATAATTTGACCCATTTATTTAAACAGTTTACTGCAGTAATTACCCAGGCTTTTACGTGCTAAATGTTTTTTAAAACAATGTATTGACCGCACATCTGAGTGGCA
Source organism: Andinoacara biseriatus (assembly GCA_015108635.1). Lineage (NCBI taxonomy): Eukaryota > Metazoa > Chordata > Actinopteri > Cichliformes > Cichlidae > Andinoacara > Andinoacara biseriatus. The sequence continues at coordinate 53,625 of VUQJ01009076.1, read as the reverse complement.
TGGGATATGACTTTTTGATATTTTTGTTACAATTCAAATCACAAGCAGATCTGTTTGAAGTTGTTTTTCAAAGTGGTCCTATTAAATTAAACAAGATTTCCCCATGAGTTAGTTTTTGCTGTAGTTCTTCCTTCGTCCTCTTCCTCCAGTGCAGTGCACGGTTTCAAAGTAGTTTCCCTAACACTGTTTGCAGGGTTAAAGGCCTTCTAGAAATGTCTGCTTACTGTTCAGTTTAGTAACCTGTCATATGTATTTAAATTGCTCTGAATAAATAAAAGTGAATGCCTATGTAAGTGTTTTATCTTTGTAGCTTTCAATATTATTTTTAATTAACATGCATATCTTAGCAATGTCTTGAGTCTATGTTTGAGGATCTAAAATCAGTGGTACAATGGTACATAATCTTCAGAAATGCACATAGCGGTGGGATTGCGTTTTATATTTAGGAGTATACACCAGCTAAGCTCTGAGATGATGCTCTGCCTTGTTTGCATTTTCCATTTGTATTTTCAGAGAGTCTGGCATTAAAGCTGTAAGTCCATGTCCTGTCTCTCAAGTCCTGCATATTGGGTGCAAAACCTTCCTGCTGCTCAGCAATACATGACAACAGCAGAATTTCAGCATGCTTGCAGAGACGGATATCCCAGGCCTGCTGCTTTAAGAAGTATAGAAGAAAAGAACTACGGAGGAAAATGACTAGTGCGCCACTGCTGGACTTTGCAGTGGCATTTGATAGAACTGATTGTGATTTATTGTTGAAGAGTTATTTAAGCAACAGGAAAGAAAATGTTTTTTTTAAATTGGACATCCTCAGGTGTCGAGGCTGTAATGTGTGGTGTGCCGCAAGGAAGCTGTCTTGGTCCATTGCATTATACCATCCTTATACTGTAGTACTCATCCTTTTAAAAACTTAAGAAAAAAAAAAGAGTTAAATGTCATTTTAGATTGTGAGCCACAATCAGTAGTTAAATGTATGAAGAACAATAAACTGATTTGAATTGTGTTGACAAAGTCCATGAGACCAAGCTCCTGGCTGTAATCTTAATAAATTATCCTGAACGGATTAATAAAATTGGAAATGTATTTCTGTTATTTAAAGATGTGCAAAATCTTTAGCACCAAAATGATTGCCCAGTGGTATAGACTCGTGGCACAGTGGGTCCGATTATAAAACTGCAAATGTTACAAAATCAAGCAGGACATGTTGTCCTTTATTGTGGGAATAGAACAAACGCTACGTTACGTTACGCTACGCTACGTTACGTTACGCTACGTTACGTTACGCTACGTTACGTTACGTTACGCTACGTTACGTTACGTTACGCTACGTTACACTATGTTAAGGTACATTACGTTACGTTACGCTACGTTATGCTACGCTATGTTACGCTACGCTACATTACGCTACGTCACGCTACGCTACGTCACGCTACGCTACGTCACGCTACGTTACGTCACGTTACGTTGTAATAATCCTTCCCCTGATATGGGGCACAATTTTTATGGAGCTGTTTTGTTCGTTTGCAAGTTTGTTTTGCTTTGTTTGTGTTATGATGTTATGTATCCACATGTAGGTTCTTAAAGGGCACTATTAATGTTTCTTGATCTGTGACCCCAAGAAGAATAGCTGCTGCACTGCTACAGCTAATGAATATCCTGATAAACTTAACTAAAATGTGGAAATCCTGTTTATGCTTACGAAAATAGTTTAGTAAATAGTTAATCTTTTCTCCAGCTGTATATGCAGTCATCCCTTTGTGGCAGAGCTCAGCTATCCTCAGCATTATCTTTTCTCTTCTGTAACTGTGAGAGGAAAAGAATCACTCAAGGCAATTTTTTTTTTCTAATATATGAAAAATGATGCTAACTCTACTTTCGGTATGAACTTTAAATTCTTACATTTGGATCTCTTTTCATAAATAACAATATTTAACAGTAGTTTGGACATTTTTTAGGTGCTATTTTAACTAAAGATCTAGAACAGTTGAGATATGTGTACAAAATCATTTATTTTAAGTTAAATGAAGTTGCCTCTTTACTTGTCCCAGATGCTTTTCACTCTTATCATAACCATGAATAAGACACATTGAGTATATCAGTATAGTATATCAGTTTGTCAAAATGAGGCCTGCCTCGAAGAGTTTACAGTAATAAATTGCTGCTTGAACGTCAGTGCATTAGTAGGAATGATCCAATAATGATAGTCATACATGCACGGCTCTTTATGAGAGTTTATTATAAGTAGATTTTAATTAACTGCTAATCCCAACATTCTTTTTGTGAACCTTGGTCTAAATGCAAGAGAAACCTGTACGGTTTGATCACTCAGACTGGTGCATTAAAACTACGGTTTGCACACTTGAGAGCTTGACCACTGTTAATAATTTAGCACTCTGCACTAATATTTCCAGCTCTTTCTTATGATTTAGTGACTCTGTGGTTAGAAGAAAAATGAGCTCATATTACGGTCTATTGCCAAATCAGGCATGAAGCACCCTCTAGTGATGTGTGAGCATATTAGAGGAACAGGCGTAGTTGGCTAGGTGACATACCATGGTACCTCTGTAATAGAAGGTACCATCCATCCATCCTTTTTCTTTTGCTTATTCGGGGGGGCTATCAGTAAGAAACTTGTGCAAACATGCCTATTGTGGTATGCAGAGACTGCTTATAGCTGCTTTTAATACTGTAATCAATAACTAAATTTAATAGAGGTTAATTTGCACCTTGAGGCGGCTGTTTCTTGTCATTTAGCGCTGTATACAGATCAAATTGAATTGACCTGAATTGAATTGAATTGAGGCAAGGTGATTACTGTATCGATTAATAGAAATAATAGGTGGCCGTGAGTGTGATCAGTGCAGTGGCGCTTGGTTACTCATAGTTTGTATTTTCACAGTTTCACACTTTCATGGCTTGAAGCTTGTAGGCAACCTTGAGTGCTGGATGAAACCGATGTCAATTTCTGTTACCATAGCAGCCCTGCTATCTTTAGAAAGCCAATCAACAGAGTGTTTGGGTCTTTGTACTACATCTGAAAAGCTCACTCGGTTAAGATTGCTGTTGCATTTTTTTCCTTTCATTTCCACTTAAAAGTAAAATGAGAGGAGCCCATACTTGGGAGTGAGACTCGCTTTATTCTTTGTGGCACATGAAGTGTTTGTGTCCACGCCAGTGTGCGTGCATGTGTGTGTGTCGAGGACTGATTCAGAGGGAGTGTGTTCTGATTCAAAGTGCAAAAGCCACACTGCATTTGATTATCGCTGCAGTGAGTGTGCATCGATGCCATTATCTCTCAGTGGCTGTTTAATAGGATGATGGGACTGTGGAATAACTGTATTCCAGTGTTTGGGAGTTTGGAGGATTAAGGCGTTTTCTAAATGCATTAAATAAATGTGATAAGAAGCTCGGGCCTTCAAACTGTCACATTTTAAATGTGATTGGCTGATTTTCTCATCTCAGGCTCACCGGTTGAAAATACACAGTCAGTCCATTGATTTTCAGCTCCAGATGTCTGTCTGTTTGCTCTTCTTTCCACCCTTCAACCAGTCGCAGCAGATGGCCGCCCCTCCCTGAACAAGGTTCTGCCAGAGGCCTCTTTCTGTTAAGACTGAGTTCTTTTTCCCTAAGTGCTTGCTAAAAGGGGAACTTTGGCTCATTGAGCTCCTCTCTCTAATATTTACCACTTTAACTACAGTATAAATCTCAGTGAGATAACAGCTGTTATGAATTGGTGTTACATAAATAAAACTGAATTGAGTTTAATGTCTGGACAGTGCTGGGTCTTAGATTATATCTTTTTTCACTGGCTTGGCTGGTTAAGCCAATATTTCCCTTATCTTATTTGGAGCATCTGGTTAAAGCCAGATGGTTTCACAACATGTGGCAAACAGAACTGCACAACTAAATTTGTTGGCTGTGGTGCAAATAAGAATTAAAGATCTATAACTGATGATATTTGCAAAGTAACCATAATCTCTAACTAATGCCATTTACCTTATTAGCAGACAGGAGAGCTGCAACTGTTAGGGATCTCATGTAAATGGCTTTCATGTGTTTGACACATGTGTTCCTGCTGTTTATGGGTTACAGCCTATTATCATTTATTTTTAACAGTTGTGGGATTTTACATTTTCCACATCTGAGACATTTCACAGAGGATAATTTCCTGTGCTTTCTTATGTCTGTGAAGCTGTTTTTAAGATGCTTCTTTTCACATAAAAAAATACAAATGTCCTGTTGCTACTTGTGTTCCAGCACTGAGCGCTGCCTTGAGACTCAGTTTTGTGGCCTAAAGTGGCTCCATTGTGAAAACGTCTGACAAGGTTTCAAAGTATTTTAACAGATAGTTCATTTAAGAACTGAAAACAACAACTGTAGTTTTCTGCCTATTTATATTTTCAACAATTCTTTACCTTAGTGTTGAATCTGTTTCAATTGTAAAAGTTATTATGGGCGATATTAGCCATGTACTCCCACGGCCACAAGGTGGCGCAAACTGCATTCTGAAGGATTTGCACAATTGGCGCTCTGGCATTTGTTCACAGCGGAGATTATGTAATGTTTCTTTGTTTGCACTCCAAATAAATGACACTTTAATTGGCAAGACACAGCTGAACTCTTCATCCCAAGTATTCCATCTGCTCAATATCTATATCTATCGTGCATCACTCAGCTTCAAAGCGCTAAACACAGACTGAAATATTTGTGTGCATGATGAACCTTCAAATCTTAGAATTTGAAGAAGTGTGCTTATATGCACAGATGCAACTGGTTTTTATTTAACACTCATTGGATCGGAGTCATAAAGTCACTTTAAGAATGATTCTTAAATAGGTGAAAGTGTTTTAAGAAAATTATTTTTGCAGGAAATGCATAAAAAGATTTGTGCACATTTAAACTTACACAGACAAACGATGGGACAGTTAATAGAAAACACTAAAAACTGTAGTAATTTTGATACTTAATAAAGAAAGGAAGCCCAGTATAAGTCATATGTGTGTGTGTTTTTTTAAGTGCTGGGTGGTCCATGCATGTAAAAAATGTTGACATCCTCCCAGAGTGGGTGAGACTCGTGGAATATAAACTCCTGCTCTGCGTCTGCTCCCATTACTCTGGGTCTGGGTGGGCTACCGAAGGATTCAAGGATGAAGCTCCTTTTTGTGGCTGCCTGTGCACTTTTTGTGCTCTGTACATTTGATAATGCTGACTCCTCAGCTTATGACAAAATTGTGGCCCACAGTCGCATTAGGGCAAGAAAAGAAGGGTAAGCTCATCTATATGTATTTTTTTATTTTTATAATCATTATTTATTTATTGTTGTTTTATTGTGCATGCATGAAGTTTGAGCGGTAGATATCATTTCTGCAGCTTTGCATTGGTTTTGCTTAGATTAAATCTTCTAATTTTCTATACAGCCCCATCTTTTGAAGGGTATCTTGCTCATGTTTAATCCACCAGGTGTAGCTATCATTATTCATATTTGTCTGGCTTCAACAGCAGCAGTGATAGTTGCCAAATAATTATTCATAGTTGACAGTCTGACGTCTCAACCATCTGGGCTGTTTGTTAAAAAACAATTTACACATGAATAATTTCATATTTCATAGATTCCTAATGATGTTTTATTTGTGAGTAATTCTTCATCACGTTTTTTGCCATAAATTCTCATTAGACCCAATGTCTGCGCCCTCCAGGAAGTCATGGGGACCAAGAAGAAGTACTTCAGCACTTGCCGTAACTGGTACCGAGGGTCCATCTGCGGAAAGAAAGCGTGAGTGTTGTTTTGTGTATCCAACAGGAGAATTTGTACCTCCGCTTTGGACAAATATGTTCACTCATCAGTTGTGTGCTTACTGTTCCCTTTTTTTTTTTTAAACTTCCTCTCCCTAAGTTTTCATGGAAACTTGGATGTTTCCAGAGAGATAGACATCTGTTATCTTACTCTGAAATTAGACTACCACTTAAAATGAAAAACACATTTATAGATGCAGCCTTTAAACCCTTTGTATAGAAGACAGCCCCACTCGATCCTATAAACTGAAAGTTAGGGGTTTTCATAACTTAAGAAGCCTGGTTGATGTTGGATGCCACAGTGGTGAACCACCGATTCCAGGATATGATGTGGCTGCAAAATGTTGACTGCATTCATGAATGGAAAAGCGTTTAGCTCAGTCATTATGCGAAACCTCTTTTTCAGATTTATTCCAGCGATCTCAGCAGTTTTAGTTTAAACGTGAATCGAGTTTGAGGCTATTAACAGTCCCTCTTACTCCTTTTCTTCCTGTCACACACACATATACATACGTACTGTGCAGCACTCACACTGAGTTTGCCCTCAGTGCTTGATTGAGTCATGCTCAGCACTCTAAATAGGCTTAGTTCTTCATTATGAATACCCTCTGCTCACTGAACTTGGCAAATGATATAGACAGAAACAGCCAAAGAATTGTATTTGTTTTAGTGGGAGTCTGACAGGGAACTATGGAATCAATGAAAAGTTGGCTGAGCAAAAGCTGCAGCTAAAGCTGCAAAAGCTGCTTCCTAATTTTAACCTGTCACAGTATTATGCAGCATGGTTTTCTAAATTAAATAAGTACGTTTCAGTGTGACCTTTCTCTCATAGAAGAGCTGCACTGGGAGCAGAAATATTTGTCAATAAAGTTTAACTAGATTAGCTGCATGAGTAAAGATAAATTAAGCTTGTTTTTTAAAACAATGTGTTACATGATTGAGAAGGCCAAGTCTCCTGAAAGCATTAACTGCATCAGATCACATTACCTTCCCCGAGCAAACCTATTGTTCCTCCCATCCTGTCTTGTTTTCCAGATGTTTTCCAGTAGTCCTCCGGCAAAAGAGCAAAACGTCTTTCACTCATAATTTTCCGAAGTGCTTTGTTAAAGCTGCAAGCAATTTTCTTTATCAGCTCTAAAGTTTGCCTGTAGCAGAGAGCGTGTGCATGCAGCACTCATGCGCATTAAGTTGCAATAAAGCACAGTGCAAGAAATATTTTACCTAATGCAACCAAGCATGAGCTAATAGGTCATCACTGCCCTTCTTGATTATTTGAAGAACATCAGGGTAACTAGCTCACCAAGATTATCTAAGACAGTGAGGCCCTAATAAAACTTTTCCATTTATGGCATTTGGTGCTCAGCCCAACATCAGCCAGTCTTAGTTTGTCTTCACCCTCTGAGAGAATATCCTCCCTGCCAGAGCAGGTCTGCCTCCAAAGAAACTTTGTACTAACAAACCAGACTGAACTCCAGGCAGAAACTTTGTGATGTGTTTAATTGAAATTAGTCATCATGCAAGATACATTATGACAAAGTTAGTGGAGCAGTACTTTTGGAGAGATGCTGACAAATCAAAAGTTTCCACTTCCATGGCCAGGCACAATCCCTCAGTGTGGGAAAGCAATGTTACGAGGCTTTTGCTGACTCGTACGAGGCTCGTGTGATCTCATCCCAGTCCCTGCATCTCCATTCAGCAAAGATTCAAATACAGTTATCTAAGACCCAGAAGCACTGGTCTGAAATCATCATCAGTCTCTAGCTGTTTACCCATAACTCATCCTGTCATCACGTAGCGTCACATGTAAATTCTGTCTCACTAAACTATTAATGGCAGATTTGGCATTCAGATTTCACACTGGTAGAAATGAACTGCTAAACGTTTGCACTTTAACCTCCTTTTCCCTTTAGTTTATTTCTCTCTTGTTTGGAATCTGTGTACTCGTAGCAAAAGTAATTCTACTAGTTACTGTACACTAAAATTGCCATGACTTGGAAAAGAAGCAGCTTTCCTGCTGTTAGGGTTTCTTTTTTCTGACAATTAAAACTGGGCAAACTACCTTAATGAACTCCCCTGCCAACTCTGGGTGCATATGGCACTGTTTAACCCTTCACAGCTACGTCTGTGATCTTTTCATCGTCTTGGGGGTCTTTTTTACTGTTATTTGAGGTGAAATCCAGCCATCCAAATATCTAGTTTTCCCAGTGCTAAAGATAATGCTATAGCTTCAATAAGTTCAAACCTGCTGACGCGAGACATTTTTACGCTGTGCAGCTGCACTTTAAAATTTTACTATTCTCTTCAGGCTATGATCTCAGGCACTTTGGAGAACGCTGCTGCTCCTCACATGCATGTCCAACAGCGAATAAACATTTATCAAAGCATAAATCAGAATTACTATTCTCTAAGTATAAAAGTCTGTTTAAAAAGGGGTATAAACTTTTTCCATTCAGTCCATAAAATCCTTGTTTTTTTTTTATGTTAGGCAGCACTTCCTAAACTCAGATATAATTACTGATCAGAATTTCAAGACAAACATCTTAATATTTTTGGGGGGTTAGTTAAATGCCACACAGAGTCAGACTAGTCCTGAAACTTAAAAGATTAGGTCTTGGTGATATAAATCTACTATTGTAATAGTAGCCTCAGCGCACCAGTTCCATTAGGTTTTGGCATAAGCTGTTGGATCACATGGTCTGTTAGGGTAATGGAGAGGATAATGGCTAACATCTGGAAACTCTGAAAAGGCCAGACAATCACAGAAAGATGATTCAACTCAGAACCTAAGCAGCAAGAAAAAAAGATATCCCAGTTTCTTACACAGATTCTTGCAATCAGCATTTAAAAAAGATGTGCCAACCCAGATTTGTGATCTGTGTGTTTTGCCTGCAGGACGGTGCTTTATGAGTGCTGCCCAGGGTACATGAAGATGGAGGGCATGCGCGGCTGCCCCGCAGGTATGGTCTGTACTACAACGTCGAACAACTGCAGAACAGCTGTGTGCTAGTTTTGAAAGCAGACCAAATAAACCAGAAGCAGGTGTCATAACAGACTGTCGGCACACATTTCAAAGAGTTCTTGAAATGCTGGACTCTAATAATGATTATTTTTTTCTTTCTCAGTTGCCCCGATTGACCACGTGTATGGCAGTCTGGCTCTAGGGAAGGCCATTTCAACACAAAAATATGCTGACATATCTAAGCTAAGATCTGAGATTGAGGGACCGGGATCGTTCACCTTCTTTGCTCCCAGCAACGAGGCCTGGGAGAATTTGGATTTGGTGAGTTGGGACAAAACAAAAAGCTCTGGAAACTCTCTGTCTTTGGGATTTTAACACCTCATTTTTGTTCTCATCTAACAGTCAGTGAGGGACGCGCTGGTCAGCAATGTCAATGTTGAACTGTACAATGCTCTTCATTATCACATGGCCAACAAGCGCCTCATGACCAAAGACTTAAAGAATGGAATGAAAGTCACCTCGATGTACACCGAACTTCCTCTCCATATTAACCATTACTCCAACGGGGTGTGTATTCAGTGTTATTGCAACAAAAAGCAATTATTATTGTTATTTACAAAAAAAAAAAAAAAAAAGGAGACGAGAG
>VUQJ01009076.1:12688-34767 GCA_015108635.1 Andinoacara biseriatus | reverse complement strand
AGAGATGACAGCTTTCATTACAGTTTGGCATGACTGCTTTCGGAATGGAAGCTGCTAATCTTCTCCAGTCATGTAAGTTTGCATGCTATATGTTTTTTACCTAGTCAAAATAAAACACATTTTAGCTCACAAAGCTGATGTTTTTGCAGCTTTTTCTTTCAGTGCAATGAAAGAAAAAAAATAAGTTTGCATCCTTTACGAGGGGATTTCCGAGTCTCCTGTGTTATTAGGGCCACGGTAAAACTGAATGTCTCAATCTTTGCTGTAGAATTTATCTTGTCTGCTTGTGCCAGAGGTGGGCTGGGGATTAAGACATAAAAATAAAGCTTTTATCTTTATGTTTGTTTCCTTTTCTGCAGTATAAAAAAAAAAAGAAAGAAAAAGAAATAATAATAAACTGTAAAAGTGTAACAACGGAGATAAAATAACCATTAATTCCTTCAGTAACATGCAAATACAGAAAAAGTTAAATACATTCTGTGGTCAGACTCACAGTGGGCAATACTTTATACATTTACAACTTCTCCTGAAAACATCTGCCGGAGGATCGTGTTGCTTTTCCATTTGGCTTCGGATTTTCCGCGCAGTCTTCAGCAATGATCGATTATTAAGTCATTTATGAGACTCTTGATGTCAACAACAACAGACTCCGATTTCATTTGACTTAGCATGACAGTTTCCACCGCCGCTCGTCACCAGCAGGCAGCTGTCTGCTCATCCATAAGCGAAACCGCACAGGCGCCAAATTCATGTACAACATCCCTTTAATGAGCGTTCACATATCTGGATTTGTTGTTTTGAGATATGTCAGAATGTTTTAAAAGAGAAAGTGCATCAGGCTGCAACTATTGAACAAAAGACCATTTTATTATTTTTTTGTTTGATGATTAATTTGTGAAAGTTGTTTTAAGGCAGTGCAGTGCTCAGTGATAAATTACAAATCTGATCATTTAGATGTGGGACTAACCCTTAAGGTTAACTGCATTTAAAATATTTATAAAGTAAGAAATGCGGGAAAGTTTCTTTTTCCTGCAGCTTCAGCATCATGATTTACTTTACTAAGCAGGTCATACAAATGTTTAATAATCAAAAATAGAACATTTGCGGATGATATTGGAATGCTCCTGATGTGGGACATAAGCGTAAACAGACTCTTGTCTGACCAACAAATGTAGAATCTCATGGAAAGTTCCGCTCTGTTTTTTTACTGACCCATATCATTCATACAGGCCTAACAGGAGGAGCTCACGAGTCCAGAAAATGTGCACATCAGAGGTTGCTGGGATGCAGCTGCATGAAAGCAGCGTTGGCTCCAAAGAGCTGTCATGTTTCTGGCACATTGGATGTGTTTGATGAAGTTCCACTGCAGCTCTATCATGTATAGGCTTGGCCCTTGGAAAATACAATTTTAAACTATTCATATGTAAAAGTGATCATCGTGTACCAAAGCACAGTCATTGTTCCAAATCAGGCTGTCTTCTTACCTTGTATGGCTATAAAACTAAGACTATTAAGCCTAACAATATTTGAGGTCATCTGAGATTTTGCATAGTTGATCTGTAGTGCTCAATGACTTATTTTCCATTTTTGTGGTGCGTGTCATAAAGAGAAGTAGATTCAAAAGTTACATAATCGTTCATGCTCTGACAGACAGCCAGGAAAAATTGCCAGAACAACATAAATTGAAACCAGTTATAATTTTCTTTAAGTTTAAATCAGAAAATTCAGTGAGAATCTTTTTCCAAGAGTTTTATTTGCTGCATTGCTTCATAAAATATCTTTCGTTCTCAAAATGTATGCTTTTGAGGACTTCCAATCCCACGTGTCTTTGGTTAGCGCTTAGTTTTAATTTACCATAAATTAAAAAAAACAGCTCTAAATTCACACAACACCATAATTATCAACGTTAATGAGGCCCGGGTGGATCCAGTCTTATATTCACGCCTGTTCACAAGCAGCTTTTGTTTGATGATGAACGCCAAGACGTTACGCAATATGTTGCTTAGTCGAGAGATGCATGAGAATAACGTTATGGTGCATTACAAAAGAATAGATTTCACATAGAATGAACTCTGAAATCTCAAGCGTCAAACTTTCAGCAGCTTTATAGTTTTGTTTCTTTCCCCATCACTTTAATGTTGTTCAGCTGCGCCAGTCAATTCTAAAGACTATATCTGCTCATCCTTAAATAGCACGCACATGCTAAGATTAATGAACACGCTGGAGTGTGTGGTGCAAGATTTTTTACTAACGGAGACAAAAATAAAATAAAACCAAGCTAAATAAATATGAACCCTCTAACTGTCAGGTGCCTTCCGCTGTGAAAAGTGTCCAAAAAAACCTGCAGATTTATTATTATGTGCAACGCAGCAGCTTTTTACAGAGTATAACATGAGTTCAAGGAAAATTGTTTCTGTGGAATTTGAATTGTTGGAAGTGCCAAGGGTTTGCTTTGAAATGTTCAAACTGGATTCAGAACAGGTCAGTGTCATTCTAAATACAGCAACGTCATTTTCACTCGGCCCAAACACACTGAACCTTTAAACAAAAGAGAGTAATGAGGAAAATCTCGCACCGAACCCCAACAGATGGTTAGAGAGAATCTTGTTACAGCACAGTATCAAATATTTAAATGGTTAAAAAATGTGACCTTGAAAATAATGACACCAATTCTTCTTTTTATACAGAGGCAATAACATTTGAATTTGGCTGCAGCTGCTCCATTGATGCATCAGTTTTGCTATTTTATTAGTCCAAGAAAACAAAACACTGCAGTAAAGACATAAAACATAGTAAATAATTAAAGCTATTAGGTTATATAAAAGTTGCCCAGTCGTTTACCTTCAAAGCCGTGAATTTAGCAGTTTGACTGAGACATCTCGATTTCTGTTATTGCTGTTGTTTTTAAAGGACGTGGACATGTGGTGAGGTGACAGCTCTGCAGCGGATAAGAAGGCTCAGGAGAGAGTCATAAAAACTGCACAAAACACGCAGCTGCCTGCAGAAAGTCCTGCATCCTGAAGGACTCGTCTCCCCCTGCCTGTTCGACTGTCTGCCCTCAGGCAAGTGTTAAAGATCCATCAAAGCACACTACACGGTTATGAAACTGTTTTTATCCCAGATGCATATTCCCGCTGAGCTCTGGTCTGAAATCACACACATTATAAATCAATATCATGTCGAATCTGTCAGCACCTGGCGCAATACTATTTATTGTTAGTTATTATTTACTACTTATACACAATTTTCTTAAACAAGTGCAATCTTTTTATAGAGCTACTTTGACCATTTTTACTTTCTTAAGCATATGTGAATATCTCTGTGTGTGTGTGTTTTTTGATGAATGAATGTGTCACTCTGTCTTTTTTTATATTTCTAAGTTCTGTTTCTAGCTAGTGTGCATAATTTTGCTGCACTTTTTAACACAGCAACAATAAAGGAATCTTGAATATTTGAGTTGGCTAACCTGGGACGTTATCAGCAAGCGATAGTTCCGACTAGCCACCTTGGTTAGCAAGGTGCATTGGATGCTAATTTTTGGTTAGCAAAAACAGGCTACATACCAAAAAGGATGAACATACAGCTCGTCTCATTCACTCCAACACTAAACCAAAAACAGCTGCTAACTGTTCTTTAAATTATTTATGACCTAAATATCCACTACTGTAATGATTGTTACAATGAAAATTGGTAAGTTGGCTAACCTTGGACGTTATCAGCAAGCGATAGTTCCAGCTAGCCACCTTGATTAGCAAGGTGCATTGGATGCTAATTTTTGGTTAGCAAAAACAGGCTACATACCAAAAAAGATGAACATTCAGCTCCTCTCATTTACTCCAACACTAAACCAAAAACAGTTGCTAACTTTTCTTTAAATTGGGTATGACCTAATTATCCACTACTGTAATGATTGTTACAATGAAAATTGGTAAGTTTAAATGAAAATGTACCTTTGTATATTTTCCTGAGGAAGCGGAGAAGTGGAAGAAACTGGATTGCCAGGGGAAAGTTAGCTGTGGGAGCCAAAAGGTTTTTTTGTGCAAAGTTATAAACATCTGTATTTGCACACAAAGTTTAGCATATGTCTTGGGGGATATATAAAAGAGGAACATAGTTTCCTGAAAGGCAGAAAGCAGGGGGCAACTGGCTGTGTCGAAATCTGGGAAAACGTCTTCAGTTTTGTTGCTCTATAACCTCAGTAAACACCATAAAATCATAAACTCCTGATGACTTTTTTGGTCTCTGTCCCTAATTTCTTATTAAAGATAACAGGCTCTTTTCTAAATCAGGGTCCCCACTAACAAGAAGATATATCCAAATATGCCTAACAGTGATTGACTGTTCACCAGCAAAAAAACTCACGCCTGAATTAAGCTTCTGTGGTGAATCCACAGTTGTGGTCAAAGGTTTGCATACAGTCATCATTGGCATGAATGTTATAGATATTTAGGACTTTTAATGATTATTTGAACTATTTTACTTGAACTTTTTCCAGGGTGGAATAGTTTAAATGTTTTTTCAGAAATTATGAGTTTTAATATTACAGAAAAAACAGACTTCTGGTCCTTACAAAAAATTTTGCATTGGTTCTCATTCAGATGCTTGCAGATAAGTATTTAAATATTCAAGGGTACTCTGTATTTTTCTCCTGTAAGAAATATGCGTTCATGTTTTTAATTGCATTTTGCTTCAGTGTAGGTAATTATTCAAAATGCAATCAAAAGCATGTGTAGATTAAATATCTTGAGTCTGAGAATCACTTTTTATACACATAAATCTCTCCGTAGTTCTTAAAGTACCGTCTTCTGCCAAAGTCAACTTTGAAATAACTTCAGCACAAATCAAAAAGACAAAATTAACAATCCCCATGATGCTCAAATATTTAATGGGGACTGGGTGACATAGTATCTGCAACAAATACAAAATTTACTGGACTGTTGCCACTTGAAAGCAATAACTTAGTTTCAAGGGTACTGCTGCTGGGCTCTTTTGTGGTGTTGGATTAAAGTTCTAAATCACATAAGAGAGGTACCTGCTGCTTGACAAAATGCACTTAGTTTTTTGGAGAATCACACAATTTTTGTAATTTTGCCTCTGTGCACCACCACAGTGGATTTTCAAGAAAGCCGTCAACATGTAATTGAAGTGCAGACTTCAACTTTGATTCAAGGATGTGAACAAAGGTATCGCATTCATTGATGTGACTGCTGATAGAAGTAGCAGAAGGAATTCTCAAGTGATGCAAAGAAACTGACTGGATGGTGTTTCACAGTGCAAATGGATAAGGACCCAAAGTTTGCTGCAAAAGCAAACCAAGAGATTCTCAAGGCAAAAAGGCAAAAGTAAAGATTTCAAACCAACTGAGCATCCTCTGCAGCTTCTGAAGAGAAAAGTGAAAGTAGAAAGACCTGCAAACTAGCAGCAGCTCGAAGCAGCTGCAGTCTCACAAACATCTCAAGGGAGGAAGCACTGCACTTGTTGTCTGTGGATTCTAGACTTCAGGCAGAATTTTTATCCGAGTATTAAAGACGATCCTTATATTGAACATTATGTTAGTTTGATCAATTTTGAGCATCTGAAAACTAAACTGAACCACTTGAAGCTGAAAGTCTGCACTTGGTTGTTTGATTTAAAATCCACTGTGGTCGGTTACAGAGGCCAAATTACAAAATAATATTGTCTTTGTTCAAAAACCTATGGACCTATTAATACAGCTTGATTTTTTTTAATGTCTTTTTGCATGTGATTTAATATGTGCCTTGTGGAATTACTAATTATAGATGCAAACCACTGCAATAAATGGCAATTACACATCCTGAGGGTTTGCAAAGGAAACCATTTTCCCTGACATTTTTTTTTCTTTCTTTTTTCCCTGAATTTCCATCTAATTCACTTTTTCCCCAAACTGTGTCTTCCAACTCGAGGCTCCTCTCATAAATTTCTTTCAAATATGTCACTGTGACATTAGAACATTCCCTCAACACTGAATTGGTATTTAGTATCTACACATAAAATAGAGAAAGTAAAACAAAACTTTTATTGGCAGTTTGACCAAAGGCAGCTGCAACATTGTGTTTCTCCCAAATGTCACAGTTGGCTCAGAGCTCAAGTGGGATCAAGTGGATGCAAGTTCTTCCCGGACAGTTTATCCAGCACTGGCAGGTGGGTGGAAGAGATTTGGTAAACAAGATCTCCTACATCCAGTATTTGGATGGTCCTCTTACTTCTGCTGCAATATCACTGAAAACACATTATTTTTCACCATATACCCTGCTGCTGTACTTTCAACCTTGTTCGTTGCTTGCGATTTACAACCTGACAGCACACACCTGAGGACATTCGTTATTCTTCTTCAAAGCAGCTCGTCACGTTGAAGTCGAATACCTTTCATCACCTGGGCCAACCCAAATATTGTGGCATGCTACAGTTTTCATGAGCCCTGGCTTGCAGGACAGCTTTCGTGTATGTAAGTTGATGATACAATGAGGACATTAACTCTTTCATACTGACTACAGTATGAAGGGGATGACAGTTTTAGCCTATAAAGGTTTACATTTTACAAAATTAAATGGCTACATTTACATAAACACATTAAAAGTTTTTCCTGCTACTTCAGATTCCAAGTCAAATTTTCTTAAAATGAGAATTGTGCTTTCCTGTAGGGCACAGTCTTCCCACTCTGCACAGCTGCAGTTTGACACTATTTTATTTCTCTTGGCTTGAGAGACAACTTTGAGGATGTGATATTATGGGGCAAGTGCACAGTGCAGACTGCAACCAATAATCCATGAACAGGTTTGTACGGTGGTCCTGAGATCTTTAAGTACAGCATTTTAAGAAGAAAAATCCAAGTAGGCAAAACACAAGCAAATTAAGATATAATTAAGCAATTAGAGATCACATGTGCAACACAACCTAATGGAAAACTGTTGGTATCAGCAAAAATATATAAATACTGTAATAACATTGTTAAAACAACAATCTTCCAGTACGACTGACTCTCAGATGTCTTGAATTACAAACCATAATAGAAACAAGTTCGTGTTTAGAAACCAGGCCCAGGCATGTCCATCACTGTGTCCTTTTTTGGAAGGGTTCCTTTGAACCTCACTTCAGCACTTGGTGCAGCACCCCTGGATTTGGTTGTGTTTTGCTTTTGCAACACATTTCTAAATTTGAGAGTGCAAACATTCCAACTCAGATGAAAACATTGGTTTTCTGTCAATTCCAGAGGATGTTCACTGTCAGCGTTTTAAAAGCAGTAAGTGCACAAAGCTGTAATACAGCTGAGGTAAAAGAAAATGTGATGAATAAACACAAAGAATTTATGGTTAATTCCGAGTTAAAAAGGATGCATCTACTTCTGGACGGTATTTTGGGTCGGGGTATTAGACATTTGACCAACCATTTGCTGCACCAGCTTTGCATGGGTGTTTGTTGCTTGGGGTTCAGTTATGGTCTCTGTAGTCACTCATGAAATTCTTAAGACTGTAATAAGAGAGGGAGGAAATTTAATGTGCAAAGGCGATAATATTATATTCAGATCAGATTAGCCAGCTTACTCGGTCAGCTCACTTGAAATATTTCTCGCCTGCGTCCATCACTCACACTCAACAGCGCTGCTGTTCTGCGCTCTTCTTTTTGGCCTACATGACAAACTCATCCATAAACTTCAGCTGCTTCAAAACTCATCAATACCAGAAGCCCCTCCATCAGCCATGTAACACCTGTAACACCTGCAGTAACTCCATCAAATGCAGCTTCAGCTACAAGATCCTGCTTCTTTCATTTAGGACCATCAACAAGCTCTCTCCTCAGCACCTTTCTGCACTCCTCCAGGCAGGTCCTCTTCCTCCACCCAACTCACCGGCCCACCTGCTCGCTTGACCACCATGGGGTCAAGTGCCTTCAGTTGCCCCCCCCCCCCCCTCCATCTTTGCCCCAGGACGTCCATGATTCTGCTTCTCTTACTTTTATCAAATCTTGCCACAAAAGCCATCTGTTGAGATAAGCTTACTCATTGTAATCTGCCATCAATCCTCAAACTCCCAATGGTGTCTCTGTCGTCACACTATTCTCTACTGATTTTGTTTTTTTTATTGTATTTATCTGATTTCTGTAAGTTTAGAAAGGTCCACATAAATAAAATGTATTATTATTTTTTTTATTATTATTAATATTATTATTATTATTAGTCTTTGATTATTTTATTCAGATTTTATGTATTTGTTAGGTTTTGATGCAAAATATTAATTTTTTCTCTATCCTGCAAAGAAAAAGAATCCTTCCTGCAGTCAGATCCACGCATGGATTTACTCCAAAAGTTAACTTCTAAGCTGGACTGTCACTGGATACAAATTGTGAGATTCAGCGCTCTCCAATGAAGTGGAATTTTGGTCTGGAAGCTAATCATTAACTATGTTATGACATTAAGTTTATCTCACCTTGGGCTTGAATGCTAAAAATCATTAACAAAATTAATCATGCAGCACTACAACTCGGGGGGGGGGGGGCATGGATGAAAAACATCATCCAGTATGTCCAGAATTGGAGGAAATGCAGGATTCTGCATGCTAGGACATTGCATATAGGAATTTTCCTTGTGAGTCCAGTTATAGGAGTGGAAAGGCATGATTACACTCTTTTCCTTTAAGATCATTAGCTGGTGGCCAGCAACTCCCCCCCTCCCCCAGCGGTTTCTGAGAGTCATGAGCCACGTAGATGGGATTCCCTGTGCTTTTGTGGTCCAGATTTCCAGTCTGTTATTTCCCTTCTGCTCAGCCAGTGGTAGTGCTTTTAGCGTGGTATGTTTCTTCGCCAATGCAGACAAAGTTCAGAATTACTCAATATGAATTGTTATACATCATAACACAAAATCACATATGAGATGTTTTCTTTGGTGGAAAGCTGTAAATGAAAAAGAAGCTAATCGTGCACTATAAATTTCATATAGAGAGAAAAATAAGTTTCATTAAGGCCATGGGTGAGCTTACCTCATCGTCCCCATGGACTGCGGCAAGTACATCATTAGTCATGTTTTTAGACACGGTTCAAAGCCACAGAAGTTTGTTTTGAATTCAAGACCGGGTCTCCAAAGAAGCTGGATGTCGGGCTAAATTAGAAAAATGTGCATCAAATAATGCCAAGATTTTGTTTTTTTCCATGTGATGTAACATCCACTGGTGTCACTGGGTGAAATATTAATTTCAGTCAAATTTTGCACTTCACTATTACTGCAATGTGCAAAATGTCTGTCTGTGTACTTGTTTCTTTGTCCGCAAACTACTCCTGAACCATCTGGAGTTGAGCAACCAGACTTGGTGCACAGGTAAATCTTAGACCCCTGAAAGTACTTATCTATACCAGATATTATGATGTCAGCACGTTCCCTACCAACCACTTAACAATGGGCTAAAAAGACCCATTTTTGGCACTTTTGCTTTGAGAACAACTTATGAAAACATCCTATCATTTTCATTTCAGTGACATCTAATTTATTCCCACAAAAGTTGAAAAATACATGCCTGGAAACCACCAAGCAAGGGGATAAAATGTTCAGTTTTTTACACATTAGGACAAATGATACCTTAGTATTATGACTAGATTTAAATATGATGTGAGTTCAAATATGACTAGGCATGTTTTAAGACATTAAAATTGAAATTAAATTTGAAAGTACAATTAAAAAAACTACAAAGTACTTCTGGCAACAAAGGCCCACTTCATACATTTCCAAAGGTTAAACACCTGGATACGAGTCACTCCCTACATCACTCATCGGTCTTCCCTTTGGAAATTTGCATTTTGGACTCTTAAGGCGGTTGTGATGTCATTAAACATACGTGCAGGTGCATGCCTCAAACTCAAATTTAAGGTGAACACAGAGAAACTGCCCCGTGGCAGATTTAACAACACCACCCTGCTGTCAAGAGTCTATACATTCATCAATCTACACATGCAGTAAAGGTCAAACATTGAAGTGATGACAGACATGCTTTTTTTGTTGCCTAGAGGGGAGCTTTATTCAACCTTTGACACTTTTAAGAAGTTAATTTGGGAGGTTCATCTTGAGCTAAATTGTATTCTTACTGATGGTAAAGAAAACTATATTACAACCTTTTTATGGGTTTGTGAGCGCCTGCAGTTTGTGTGTAGATGACAGCTAAAAAGATAAATCTTCTTTAAAAATATGTATTTCTACAGAAATCTACACAGTGACTGGAGGTTCAGAGGGCTGTAGGGAAGGTTAGACAACATACAATTACTTAAATTTAAAAAGGTTTGGAAATATTATGTTTTCTTGACCCTAAAACTGATGAAAACTGAGTGTTTCAGTTGTCACTTTGAGATAAGACAATATATTAAAGCCACACCTTGATGCACCAAATGAATACCTCCATCTGTGCTGGCATGCCGAACACATTTACAGTTTCCACAATTGGAAACGCAGCCAAAAAGACCGCAAGTCATGATGTGTCGAAGCAAGCACTGACACAAGATTCCCGATGGTACACAAGTAAATTAATTATTTGACTTTGGCTATTATTTTATCATGTCAGAAACAGAATGTGGCCAAACAGCAGAAGTCTTGCAGGTCATTAATCATGCTTCTTTTTCAAGTGAAGTGTCTTGCCAGTCATTTCCCTAAATCACAGCTTCTGTTTTCCACATTTTACCTTATTGTCTGGTTACAAAAAAAAAAACTCTTTACATCTTCATACATTTTAAAACTCAATCTCCAGGGAAAAAAACACAACAAAAAAAACTTTATCTGTTTCTCATTTTTATGTGCCTTAGATCAGACTTTGGCTGTTTTAATGTTGATGTACCGGGCCCGATGTGTTTGGCCTTCCTTCCAGAGTTTCCTGCCATGGATATTTTACTGTCTTGGGAATCTGCTCCACTGATGTCTGCATGTGTTTGTGAATCTTCCATTGCTGGCTTTGTCGTTAGTGTGGCTCATCCACATGTTATTTTTCAAATATGCTCAGTGGCTTTAGGTTTAGACACATGACACAACTCTCAAACCTGGTCAAAAGTCTTGAGCCACCCCTCTTTTCTATACATTTTGTTTTAAAGGAGCCGGACTTTCTTAAAGTAATCTTGAGCAATAGTTCTCCAGACTTTCCGAAGGTCCTTCAAAGTTTTCCTTTGGACACCGGCTGCTTTTTTTTTTTTTACACCAGTTTTGCTTGTTTGTTTGTTTGTTGAACCATTTAACGCTGACCTACGAATCATTTCAGTGTAAACAAAAGACCTGTTTGACAGGCTTAAAATAGGTTTTTTTGCACCAATGAGGTTGTTTCCAAAGAGCTATTAACCAAAAACTTGAGATATCTCAGCGTGGTGCACAGCAGGGATCCTCAAATCCAGGCCTCGAGGTCCGGTGTCCTGCAGGTTTTAGATGTGTCCCTGATCCAACATACCTGAATGAAATGGCTGAATTACCTCCTCAGTCAAGTTCTCCAGAGTCAGCTGTGTTGAAGCAGAGACACGTCTAAAACCTGCTGGACGCCGGACCTTGAGGCCGGGATTTGAGAATTCCTGGTGTACAGTGTGTTCTTAGAGGAAGTTGGACAAGTAGAGAACAAAAGGAAAAGTGGCAGGGCCTAAAAAAAACAAACAGCAAGTCTTGGAAAAAATGCAGCAAAGACCTGATAGAGGACCTGAAAGATGCATCTGACGGTGGAGGCTGTGTTTGGAGCTGCATGTCATGATGTTGAAGATCTTGTCAAAGTTGATGGAATTATGAATGCGGATAAAGTACTGTCAGATTTTGATCCACCATGTAATACCATCTGGAAAGCGTGTGAATGGCAGCAGCTTGACAATGATTGCGTGAAAGCGTACCTGGATCATCTTGATTTTAACCGGAACAAAAGGCAGCCATGATCCAGAGAAGAGCTTTGAATGTCCTTCAAGGAGCCTGGAGAACTGTTCCTGAAGACTGCTTAAAGAAATGAGAAGAAAGCTGCCTCAGAGAGTTCAGGCTGTGTTGAAGAATAAATGTGTGCCATGCCAAATACTGACTTTCAAGCTCGTTGTACAAACTTTTAGTTTGCCTTATATAATGTATTTCCATGTATGTTTGCACATTTCAACAAATTTCTACAGCTATTTCCAATTTTCTTAGCAACATATAAATTAAAAAAATGCCTTTTGCACAGCCCTGTACATGCAACTGTAATATTTATAATTGCTTTGGGCAGCTTTTTGGATGGAAACATAGTTCATAAGGCTGGCTGGAAGCAGAGCCATTACATATGTCTGTGTTTGTACAGTTCTGCCAAAAATAATTACACACTACATACATATTATGAGCATTAGTGAAGATTTTACTTCAAAGTAAAATGTTTTTTTGTTTTTTTTTGCCTGACAGCATTTTAACCACATGAATAGGACTCAGCACTGAAACTGCCACTCCCTTCAATCTTATTAATGCAATTAAAAATGTAAGAACACATAAACAACAGAAAACAGAAAATCAGATGGACTAGTATTCTTACAGAGGGAGACACTAACTGTAAACCATGTAAAGGCCCCATAACATCCCTGAGCTGGAGTTTATAGGCGAATTACCTTCGTCTAATACAAGCCTGTTAGCTCAGTTTCCCCAGTCATGTCTCCTGAGGTGAAGCACTCATGCATGTAAAGCTGTCAGACTGATGGAAGGAGAAACCGTTGCCCCAGGTAAAGATAATAACTTTTTAACAGCTGGGTGATTTATACAATAAACTTTTTTTTTTTAACCTGTGAGGGAGCACTCGAGTTCATGCCATTCTTGATCACTCCCATTAAAACACCTTTTCTGATTAGCTGTGCCCCATTCCATATTTAGCACTCGTTCAACCAGACACGGTGGTTAAACTGGGGGCGGCGAGTCATTCCAAATATCAGAGCCTTGTTTCACCTCGGGGGTGAGAGCTCAAGACTCTGCAGCCTGCTGGAGTCAGAAAAGAACATGCTCTCTCTGCCCGTAAATCCCACAGCCTGAGACAGGTTTACTGCGGACCCCGGTCCAGTTTTCTTTTTTTCAGTCGGCCCTGTGCAGCTTATGTGGATAGTTGCTATCCACATAGCAACTACCCAATGAGGACAATGAGTATTTGTTAAGAAAGAGAGTTTTCCACAGTCCGGTATTTCAGTTTCCTCAAACATAATTAATCTCAACTAAACTGAAAAGATTTGCTGATATAATAACGACACAGCATACAGTCACCTGCTGTTTCCTACTGTTACCGTCACTTTTTAAACAACTGCTATTTTTGAACACTTACATTTAGGCAGCAGAGCTTTTGTTTTCTCTTTATTTCCTTTTTTTTTTTCTTTTTTGGTGACTTCTTGCAGCCACTTCAGGGACAATAACGTTCCATAATACAGGCCTCAGTGGAGGGCTGAGGGGAAAAACTATGATCCCGATGTCCGTTAGAAAACGCTTTAATTCATATTGTTTTATGACATGTGGACAAGCGGCATGCATTTGTGGCTCAAAAATGCAGAACAGAGGACACAGCTGTACCTTATTTTAAACCTCACTAGGGGAAAAAAGGCAATGCATTTTGACACTTGCATTAATTGGAATCATTTGTTGTCCTTTTTTTGTGTGTGTGTTTGTTGCAGTTGCATAATTTCCATCTGTTTCTGTTTGTAGTTATAGCTCATTCATGAACATTCAGCCACAAACCTTTAACAAACCTGTTTATTTCATGAACATAATATAAAAATACGAAACACAGCTGCACACTTTGTCATCTGTTGCTAGGATATGTGTATTGAATACGATTGTATAGTGTCCTGTATTTATGGCAACATCTTTTCTCGGGTTATTTGCAGCCTTGTGACACTGCGAGGACATCGCTGCCTGGTTATGTTGTTTGCTTATTTAACGGCTTTGCATGAGGAGCTAAAAATAAGTAAATACAAACTTTAATCACTTACTTGTGTGTAAAATATCCTCACATGCTGGTATGATTGTTTGCAGTATGATTGAGAGAAACTTTTATTTTTGAAACACACAATCACCTGAAAAAGCTAAAACTGAACCTGCGTCTTCAAACCTGATTTATGAATAAGCATATAAAAGAAAAGGCTTTTCGTTGTTGGCACACAGAAAACTTTTTGCACAGGTGAAATAAACACCTGAGAACAACTTTTGTTTCTTAGTTCCCTCCCGATCTTCACCCTAAAGCTGGTTTAAAAGAATCACCAAACACACCA
The DNA here is from genome assembly GCA_015108635.1 of Andinoacara biseriatus. Classification (NCBI taxonomy): domain Eukaryota; kingdom Metazoa; phylum Chordata; class Actinopteri; order Cichliformes; family Cichlidae; genus Andinoacara; species Andinoacara biseriatus. The sequence goes on along the minus strand of VUQJ01009076.1, from coordinate 20,550 downwards.
TCAGTGTCTGTGTGACCATCACATGTACGCTCGAGAGGTTATGGAACAAAGCATCATTATATCTGGAACAAAGTGGAGTGACGCTCACCAAAACAGAGCAATGAATTATTGACATAACGGCTGAAATGAAAGTCTGGCCAAAAGATAAAAACAGCTGCGTAAGAAAACAACTGTGTGACATTTAACTGCCTAATCATTAAAGTAATGGTATGTTTTGATCTATGCTGTGATTAAACTGAAGACCAGCAGTCTCGGAAAATACGAGGTCAAGCGGAGGGAATCTGGGCAAAACAGTTTTATGAACTTTTTTTTTTTTTTTTGAGGGGCATTATGAACATTATATAGTTGTCATGTGGAAAAAAGGCCACAGAGCAGCTCTTAAAAACCAGCAGCGCTGTACATGCATTACAGCCTCATGTCTGGTTCTTCCAAATAACTTCTTAAATAACTCATTTTATAGCTACTTAATCATTCATCTCGACTTTATGCAAAGAAAGAGGAGAAAGCTCAAAACTGAAACTTGCTGAATTTCATTTGCTTGAATAATTGAGGATCAGGAAAGTCAACAACCCGCGTGCGTGTCATTTGAATGTTGGCTGGGATGTCATTCCTCATTTATCATGCTTATTATAATGTGTATCAGTAGCTCTGTGGGTATTGAAGTCTGTTTACACAAAGAGTTCAATTCGTCTGCTTTGGGTTAAAATAAATCTTAATGTGGCTTCTTTGAATGTTGCAACTCTTCACGAAAAAACAAGAACTGAACAACAAGACTAACTTTTACTCTGTGCTGCCAGGGTGATCATCATGTTATTGAGCCTGGGCTGATGTCTTATAGATCTAAAACAAATCACACTTCCAAAATGGTGACGTGCACATATGTTGATCATATGTGGACCAATGTTAGCAGCAGAAGACAAGCATTACCAGCCTGTTTCAGTTACAGCGATTAGCTGACCTCTCCATGAAGCAGAACACATTTTAAAAAAAACTTCCCCATCTGTTAAAATAATCAGCATGAAAACAGGGAACATGTTTGTAGTGCGCTCAGTGCAGCTGGACAAGAACTGCAGGGAAGCATGCACATGCAATGCAATGACATGAATACTAAAGTACAGCAAAATACAGAAAACACAATGATAAGAGAGTGATAAAGCGTTTCTCTTTCACTCACTGTGACCACAATTTACAAAAGTGAACACAGTTCTGAACAAACGGGGCTTGTGGATGTTAAAGACAGGAGCTCGAATGCTTTGAAACTCAGCTTTCCACTGGGCATGACAGAGCTGAAACGATGGCGAGCTAAAGCTGCAGCGGATTAACACCACATGTGCATGTCCAGTCTGGTCCCGGTGCTGTGTTTATCCGTGCACAATGCTGGGAATCTGTCACACTCAAAATTAGACTCAGTGAGCCATTTCCCGGACTCGCAGCATCTAAGAAGCTGATGAAAGTCAGAATAATAAAACGAGGACATAAATGATTCAGAAAAAGTTCAGTATTAGTTAATTATGCATGTGGATTTGCTCTGATTGCTTTTTAATGCCAGCAGGGTTTTCTGTCTGAGAGACACCTGCTTTAAACAGGCATTTCATTGGTCATTAGAGGCACATTTATACCGAGCTACAGGCCTGATCATTCCCGTGATTAGACAATATGTTTCAGCTATGAGGGATGCTGAAAGGATTTCATTAACTGGAAATCAGAGCAACACAAGTTTTCTCCATCTCCTGCTCTGCGCCTGTGTTTGAGGAAGGATTTGACTCCCTCTGGTGTGCAGTCGCTGTCATTTCAAAGTTTCTTCTCTTCTCCAATTTTTCCACCATAAGGCTGTGAACTTTCAGAAAATTTCTGTGCAGCACGGCATGCTTTTAAAATCCATCACAGATCCTCTCTTTTATCAGTAGATTGTATATAGATTGAAACTTCTTGTTACTCTTGGCACTTCCAATTAGCCATTTGCTGTAAGAATGTCAAAAGGTGAACAAAGAACATGAAGTGGAAATGTCCCGACTGACTCACTCCCTGCTTCTCTGGAAACACCATGTTGTGTAACAACATTTTGGCGAAAGAGCGCAAATTTCTGTCCAGTCAGTCAAGAGCTTGTCTGAACTTGTCTCACAATGATTTAGCGCCAGTAAACAGCTTCCTCCATTTCACAGCTGCTGTGGATGGTCAGTAAACAGGGAAATGTCACAGGTGGTATTAAATTTGTCACTGCCTGAGCAAATGAACAATACAGCTTTCTCAGCAGCTGGGTGACCTGAGGTCAGCTCAGCCCTCCGAGGTATAAAAGAGGCTTTTAGGAAGGTTTTCAGTTGCTCTTGTTTTAAATTGATGGTACATTTTTGTTGAGTACATTTATTTGCATTACAATAAGGAAAACATTCGTCCGTCACAGCTGGGCTCTGGGATCGACTGAGTCTGCCTTGTTTCTCTAGATATATGTATGTATTTTTTGTGCCAGCTAATGAGCTTGGGGGTCAATACTCAGTGTGACCATCTTGATTCTTCAGCACAGGCTGAACTCTCCCAGCTTTGCTTTCTTGTAAGGTCCGGGCTCCGGGGGAGGCCACGCCGTGACTGATGGTGTTCCATCGTGTGTTTTTCTATCCAGCTACGCTTTCAGTGCATTGGTGGTGTGTTTGGGATCATTTTCATGCTGAAAAAATGAAGCCATTGCCAGTCAGATGCTTTCCAGATGGTATTGCAGGGCACATCACAATCAATTTTTTCTGCTGAAATTCAGCCCCAAGCCGTGACAGAGCCGCCAATGTGTTTTACAGATGGCTGTACCTCTCTCCTGACCTCCTCCAAAATTTCAAATACGGATTCATCACACCTGTTGCCACTGATTTTCAGTCCAGTTCTTGTGTAATTGGCATGCCTCATGCCTTTTCTCCCTGTTTTCTTTTGTTCTCGACAGAAACCCTTCCACTGAGACCATTTCGGATGAGGCGTCAATGAAGAGCCAAATGCATCTCTCGGGTCCTGTGTCATATCTTTGCTCTGTTTTTACCATTTATTAAATCTAGAAGAAGAAAAAGAAGAAGTTTATTCATCCAGAGGAAAATTCATGTGTCTGACATAGCTTGTCTGCTATTTATATGAGAATTGAAAAACCTGAAGGCTGTGGGTACAAATGATTGTCGGTTTCTCTCCATTGTAAAATGGAGAGAGAAAAGTCTTCCAGTACTGATAGCTTTTCTTTTTTTTTCCAAAAAGATGTTATAAAGTGGCTGATCAGAGTTGTTCAGGATGGCTTTTGTGGTGGTAGCTGGTTACACGCCAAGTGGTGGTAAGAAAGTAGCTCTGCAAGCTTCTTTGATATTGGCGTACAGCAGATCAAGGGTTTTATTTTCTCTGGTAGGACAGACAACAAATGTGTGAATACGGTCAGATGGGAGGGGAGAGAAACATGACTGACTCCTAAAATTATAAAGAGTGCCTCTGGATGTTTAGCCTGTATCCTCGCAATAGTTTCATGGAGAACTGCACATGGAACTTCATCTGTTGCCTTGAGTGGAAAGTACACAAGTATGGCTATCAGATACTGTTCATCTGCTGTAGATAGTTTTTATATTTAGACCTGCCACTTCTTTGTCTGTCATCCACTTTTCCAGTTTCCTCAGATGTCTCAAGAATACCCTCCCATGCCAAGATACCCCAAGTTTGTGGCTAATAGCTCTTTGGAAACAAACACATGGATGGAAAAATCGTATTTTATGCCTGTCAGACTGTGTTATCTTTGGCGTTTTTGTAGATTCAGCTAAAGAAATGGGAAAAATTGCTAAGTCGTTTGTTATGAATAGATACAACTCTGGTTCATATCTTGAGTTGGGTGGCTTGTTGTTTGAATGATGTCTTAAAAAATATATATATATGAGTGGTGGCTCCAAACTTCTGTCTTCTCAAATGCTGCATTATGAGCTTGCTCCTTTATCAGTGACCTGCCTTGCATTATTGATGAGGTATCCCTAAAGATATCTCTTCATTAATTAGAAACATATTTCCATTGCTCCCACGCCATTCTGTCACCGTATTTGAAGGTATACGGCGGAAGTGTTGTGTGTGTAGTGTAATTTCCACTTGACATAGGAGCTAGTGTGAATTTCTGTAGTTGCTCACTGTGACCATTAGATGGCAGTAAATCCTCTTTTTCAAATGGTTCATTTAAGAGTAGAGATACTTTGAATGGTTGTTTAGTGCCCTCTTGTGGTTAAAGTGACGAATTACATAAAATGGTCAAGTTTAGGTGCCGTCTTATTACTTCCGGTAAGTATTTTTAAAAAAGGGGGGGTTGAGGTTGACATATGATTGCGGTGGGCACGTCAGTTCAATCTATCACGGCACTTTTGTTTTGAAAGGTCAGTCATGAGTAGTTAATCGAACTTCACCGGGCACTACCGTGCTTTGGGGAGTCGTCCTGCAGCGAGGCGCAGTTTATTTGCTCAGGTTGTTTGAGTGAAGTTAACGCTGTTTGCTAGCCTGGAGGAACATAAGCAGGCCAATTAAGCTGCTGTTTTTCGCTCTCTGGGGTAAGAGCGGATATCGTTTACTATTAAGTGAGCTGGAATTAGCGGATATAGTAGCTATCATTAATAATGTACTTCGTATGTTATATTTATGTTGCTTTCGGTCCACTGAAATCATGGCGGAACGGCTGACCGTGTCGGAACGCAGATGTTAGCTGTTGTTGGTCTGTGTTAGCAACTTTAACTTGAGGATTAATGCCTTTTTAAGCCTGTTTCAGTGAGCCTTTTTAAACGAGTAACACTGACGTACGTAACGGAAATAAAGCAGATAAACTGTGATCTCGGGAGACTAAGAGGGCCTGTGTATGTTTTGTGACTTCTGCTTGTAGATAAGCTTTGGGTCGAAGTTAAGTAAGTACTAAAATTCAATTTTAATAACCTTTAGCCGTTTCAAAGTGTTACAAAGTATGTTCAAATGTGCAGAAATCTAGCAAAGATAATAATTTTTCCGCATGTGCTGTATTTTGTCATATTACTAGTACATATGTAAATATAGCAAATTGTCTGTAAATCTAATTGTTTGTTGTGTTTTGTTTTTTCAGAGGAATGGAGAAAGCTAAACAAGATGCATTTGATAATGCCAGACTTCAAGTTATCAAAGATGGCTATGAGAGGGCCTTCGAGTGTATCAATAGAGGACTCACTGCAGATGAAGTGGGAGACAAAAGTCAGGCCCTGGAGCTCTACAAGAAAGGACGACAGCATCTTCTTAGGGCCATAAGTGTGCCTTCGCAGGGGGAAGAGTGTGTTGGCAGCTCCTGGGAATCTGCCAGACAGATGCAGCAGAAGATGCAGGAGACGCTGAATAATATCACAACTCGCATGGCCATACTGGAGACCAGCACTGACCTGAGATCTGCAGCATCTGGCCCTGGTACAGCAGGCATGCCTGCACAAGAACGTTCTACCACAGAGAAGCCTGTGAAGCCACCTCCACCAAACCTACTTTCTGGTAATGGTCAGCCAGCTAGCCCTGTAGGAGGCTTGCCTCCAAGCAGTGGTGTGGCTCTGCCCCTCTCACCTACCAGACACCCTGTGGTTCTTGCCGAACAGCCTCCAGCCTATTCTCCTCAGGCGGCTGATGGCCACATATCCGTCTCTTATGGAACAGATTCAGGGGAGATGTCGTTGGTGGGGGATGAGTTCTACAATCGTACATCTAACTCGACGCCTTCCCCTCAGAGCGTGGGTGAAGATGGAGAGGAGCTGCTGTACATTCCTCATGGTGTACAGATATTTTTTGTCACACCTGAGGGGCAAGTGAGCGCTCCATCATACCCAGGCTACCTGCGGCTGGTGAGGTTTACCAGTGATCACTCTGACAGAGAGCCTAATCGACCACCAGCGTTTCTGCAGGTAAGGGGGGGGGGGGCACTCTCTTCAAAATATGAAACTGTTCTGTGATTTAGAAAAACACACTCATGCCTGATGCCTGTAAAATCAGTGAAGAGGATTTGTTATGAATTCTCTTTTATCTTTTTTTTTTGTGTGTGTGTCCTTTAACCTGATTTTGTAAGAAGTTTGCTCAATTCCTCAATATATCAGTCACAGTGAGTCATCAGAGGAAGGACATAGGCCAGTTGAAGATTAGTGCCTCTGGTCCTAAGAACGGGATCATGTGAGGGTTGTTTACTTAGTGCTGTAATCCCAGTGGGTTTATGGCTATGATGTCATCCTCTGGGGAATCCCAGATCTGGATCAGATTTGGGGCAAAGATAATGATATTCCCTTAAAAACAGTACAGTACCAGTCAAACGTTTGGACACACCTTCTCATTCAATGTTTTTATTTTTTTTCCTATATTGTAAATTAATACTGAAGTCATTCAGACTATGAAGGAACACATAAGGAATCATGTAGTAAATGTAAAACTGTTAAACCAGAATATGTTTTAGATATTTAGATTCTTCTAAGTAGGCACAGTTTGATTTGATTTGGGCCGGGCCTTTCTGTGTTTGCATGTTCTCCACGTGTTTGCGTGGGTTTTCTCTGGGTACTCTGGTTTCCTCCCACAGGGTTAGGGTTTACTGGTGATTTTTAATCACCCATAGGTGGGAATGTGAGTGTGAAAGGTTGTCTGTCTCTCTCTGTATTTGCCCTGTGACAGGCTGGCGACCTGCACAGGCTGTACCCTGCTTCTCACCCTATGACAGCTGGGATAGGCTCCAAAGTTGGGAGCATGAAATTGTCCCAAATGTCTTGATATGCTGAAGAATTAAGAGTTCCTTTCACTGAAGCTAAGGAGCCGAGCCCAACTCCTGAAAAACACCCCCACACCATAATCCCCCCTCCACCAAACTTTACACTTGGCACAATGCAGACAAGTACTGTTCTCCTGGCAGCCGCCAAACCCAGACTTGTCCATTTCATTGCCCGACAGAGAAGCGTGATTCATCACTCCAGAGGACACGTCTGTCTAGTGCTGCTGGCCAGTGTTGGTGTGCTTTACACCACTGCATCCGACACTTTGCATTGCACGTGGTGATGTAAGGCTTGGATGCACGGCCATGGAAACCCGTGAAGCTCTGTAAACACTGTTCTTGAGCTAATCTGAAGGCCACATGAAGCTCGGAGGTCTGTAGCAATTTATTCTGCAGAAAGTTGGTGATTTTTCTTTTTTCGTGGCCTACCACTTTGTGGCTGAGTTGCCGTCGTTCTCAATCACTTCCACTTTGTTATAATATCCCACTAACGGTTCCTGTGGAATATTTAGTAGCATGGAAATGACTGAGCTTGTTGCACAGGTGGCATCCTATCATAGTACCACGCTGGAATTTAGTGAGCTCTTGAGTGACCCATTCTTTCACAACTGTGCCTAGGTGCTTGGGTTTATACACCTGTGGTCATAGAAGTGATTGGAACACCTGCATTCAATGATTTGCCTGGGTGAGTTAATACTTCTGGAAATATAGTATATCTTGAAAAGTATTTGAGATTTGAATCTAAACACAGCAATCATGTTATATATCCAAACTTTGGACCATAAATTTTAAGTAAATTGGAGATGATTAAGCAGAACCCCAAAAAGGATTTGAGACCGAATGACCCAGAATGACGCAGGTCTTACAGTGGAGTGATTCAGCTGCTGTAACTATTATTAGTTATGATGCAACTCTTGAAACAGTTTTTTACATCCAGCAATTTCAGGCCAATTTCTGCCTTGAGATTTTATAACCCTAAATACAGACAATGTGGCAATATTTTGCAGAACAGGAAGTTTTTATTTTATTTTTTTTCATTTGGCCCGAGCATGAACCATGCAGTGGTCCTATTGTGACGTCTGCTTTTTTTTTCTTTTTTTTTTTTTGTTTTTTTCACAAATAAATT
>VUQJ01009075.1:5830-17478 GCA_015108635.1 Andinoacara biseriatus | reverse complement strand
CCCAGGCAATGCTAATCAAATGCAGTTTGTTATTTGATTATCAGTCAGTGTGAGCACCTCTGTAAATGCAGACGTTCAGGCAGTTTTCTGATCTGGAACATTCAGGTATGTTAACACAATGCCAAGGAGGAAAGACATCAGCAATATCTTAGGGAAGCAACTGTTGCTGCAATCCTGGAGGGATTATAAAGCAATTTTCATACAATTTGAAGTCCATTATTCTACAATGAGACAGATTATTAACAAGTGAAACCATTCGAAACAGCAGCCACATGACCTGGGCGTGTTGTAGTCGTTGAAGCATAAACTCCTTTGTATACCAAAGTATTCTAGAGTCACATGTGAGCCGATCTGTCCTGCAGCTGAAACTTGGACCAAACTGAGTCATGAACATTTTGCAGTCATTTTGAAAAATGACTGCAGGACTTGCCTGAGAGTTTTTAAGTTTTCTGAGGAGGAATGTGGGCTCTACATAGCGAAATAATCACTTTTTTGCTGTTGTCCTAGTATGGGTCACGCTGCTCTGGCTCTTGACCTTATTGCTCAATTCTTCTCTTCTTAGGGTGAAAGCTTTTTCAGTTACCCAGGAGAAAGAGGCTTCCCAGGCGTTATAGGGCAAAAGGGATTTTTAGGACTGCCAGGTCCCCCGGGACAAGGTGCAAATGGAGCAGTAGGAGAACGTGGGGTCCCTGGGGATCCAGGGCTTCCAGGATTTCCTGGCCTCCCAGGGCCAAAGGGTGTGAGAGGTAAAAATTATTGTGAAGTAAATTTCAAAAAAGTTTGCTTGTTTTTTTTGTCTGTTATGTTTAGGGGTTACATTTGTGTTAAGTTAAACCTGACCTTAACCCTTTGTTAGGGAGACAAACAAAAAGCTTTTGTTATGTAGTTTTTGGTGCATGACGGTCAGAATGCTTACTTTCTTTACCCATGTTTGCCAAGAAAAATTAAATTTTATATTCTCATGTGCAGGGTTAGTATTGGGGTCATCACCAGTTATGACTTAGACCTCACAGGGCTAACTTCTTAGCATTGGGGTAGGTTATGTTTCAGCTACATGCTAAATAGTCACCATTTCAGAAACTGAAGGCTGTTTGTCCTGTACTGCTGTGGTAGGCAAGGCCGAGGACCCAATGCAGGACTCAGAGGCGAGAGCTCAATTTAAACTTAAGCTTTATTAATGAGCAAACACCATAAAGCAAGGGTGGACCCAGCAGCACAAAACTTGCTTGAAACGCGAAACGTGAACATAGGCATAAACGAGAACATGAACATAAGGCACACAGCACGGAAAGTCGGCAATGAAGGTGGGACAAGGAAGAAGGGAAAACACAGACAATATACACACAGAAGGATAATGAAGGAAGTGGACATGTGGGGAAAACAGGTGAAGAGAATTCACAGGAACGAGACACAGGAAGCAAAACTAAACACAAAGCAGACGTGACAGGGGAGTGTCAAAATCAAACAAGAAGTGACCAAACATGACACAATGCAGACTTGATGTACAGGGAGGCTGGAAAATAGAGGGAATCTAAACATATGACTAAACGGAAACTTAAAGACAACATAACACAGGGAAGCAGCTCCACAGAGGAAATACTATGAGACATGAACCGAACATGAAGCAATTAAACGGGGAAGACGCAGACACCTGAAACACAAACACCAAAGACTAGACACAGGAAACAGACACCTGAAACACACGAACACAAGAAAGACAAGAACAAAGGAAACAGGAACTAAATACAGATACGATAACAGAAAACTATAACAAACAAGCTTAAGCCATAAACAAACTTATAACACAACTGAAAAAATTAAACAGACTTCAATTAGAAGAACATCAAACACTGAGCAAAAGGCCCAGAACCGCGACAATGTTAACACCTGTGACTCGTTTAGGAGTTGAGTTTGGTTGTTTGGTTTTAAACATACACTAAATAATAGATTTTCAGAAACTAGAAGATGTTACATTTCAAATTAAGTTTCAGAGATTTGGGCATTTCCATATTGGCAATCGAAACAGGCAAATATTAAATAAAAAAGAGTGGACTTTAAACCTGTGTGGATTTTCGGTGATGACCCTAACCCAATGTTTTAGAGAACGCAAACAGGGCATTAAAAAAAATGTTAATAGTTTTTGACGCATGCCAGCTAGAATGTTTTTCGTTTCCTGATTGCTGAGACTTAGGAGGACAATTATTAAAGAACAAACGTTACATAATCTGATGGTAAATTATTAGGGTTAGAGACATCACTGGTGACATGACATAGACCTCACATGGTTAATGGTATCAATATTACCAAAATATTTGCTACATGTCATACTAGGGTCAGAATGCACCATGTTTTAGACCAAAACGTTAATAATTTGAAGCTTTAAAGAACAATTTCATTAACTCTGTGAGTCAAAACCTTCTAACCGGTTTCCTGCAGGTGACACTCGGCCCTGCAGACCCAGAAAACATGGTGTCCACGGAGGGAAGGGAGACCCTGGAAGCGCAGGTAAATTATCTGTAACATCTGTATGTTCACCTGTCTGTGTTACTTCCTGCTCACCTGTCTGTCTTTCCAGGCTACACGGGTCTCCCGGGTCCTCCAGGTTTTCGTGGTATCACTGGACCAGATGGACCCAAAGGAAACAAAGGAAAGGATGGACTTCCTGGACCACCTGGGAGACTAGGTGCCTGAGCACACCTCTTACATCTATATCATCATGTAGTTTGCGTGAAAAGAAGAGTTACCTTTACATATTTCCCCTCCTTCTGCAGGAGCTCAGGGTTTCGCTGGAGATTATGGAGATGAAGGGTCTGAAGGCTTCAGTTATGATGGAAAACCAGGTTAAGTCACACCACATTGTTCCACATTGCATCGCAGCAACTTTCCATTCTAATCATAAATATTTTCAATGCTAATCTGGTTGAAGCTGTGGCTAGCCGGGGTTTGAACACAGATGAATTCTGGACCAGCTTGTTTGAGATCCAACCGGGATCTTGAACTCTGTCCATCTGGCTCTTGAGGGTATTCAAAAAGAGAGATCCTGAGCATTACCCAGGACCCACAAAACACTTAAACCACAATGATGTCTTCAGCATACGCCTTATTAAAAAAGGAAAAACTCTGGAAAAGGTTTTGCCATTAAAACAATATAGCAAAGATGTGCTCAGTGTCTAATTTATTCAGTATCAAGAGCTAGCTCAAGTGACTGTTGGACTGACATAAATATTTGTAAGAAGATGCTGAAAGACAATACCAATACCAAGTTTGCCTTTTTCCTCAGTTTTCCTTGTTAATGGCTCGTTGCTTCTGCAATTCCATAACAAATTCTAGAAGCAGGACCTTTCTGGTAGAAAAGCAGAATGAGTTTGTTCTGCATTGATAGGACCTGGTTCTTCCTGCTTGCTTTAACTTAAATTCCCAGTTTAAGAAAAACTTCCTGAAATGCAAAGGTTCATCCAGAACATTTTACAGTGTTTCCAAAAGCTCCAGCTTCAGCAAAATATTGAAAACCACAGATTCCTTCAGAATGTTAACCACTGTGAAGACGTACTTTAAACTACAGGAACTCTACACAAGACTAAAGCAGCCGGCTCCATTGGAACAACAAGATGAAAAAAAATTATAAACATAACTTTAACTATAGCAAATTACATGGTTGATGGCGCTGTTGTTTCTTCTTTCTGACAGGTAGCTGTTTTTTTTTAAAATGGTGCTTATTTTAAGTTGCACCCTATGAGATCTGGTTCTATGCAGCCTAACCCTGATTCTTTACTGCATCAATCCCATCCATCTTCTTTCACTTATCCATGGCCAGGTCACGGGGGAAGCAGCCCAAGCAGAGAAACCCAGACCTCCTTCTCCCGAGCCACCTTTTTTTCAATGGAGAAGTAGTGGCTCTACTTTGAGTCTACTTTGTTCTTCACCCGATCTCTAAGGGAGATGCCAGCCACCCTTCAGAGCGAGCCCATTTCCACTGCTTGTATCCACAATCTCGTTCTTTTAGTTATTACCCAAAGCTCGTGACCACAGGTGAGGGAAGAGATGTAGATCGACCAATAAATCGACAGCTGTGCTTTAACACTCAGTTCTCGCTTCACCACGATGGACCGATGCAGCATTCGTATCACTGCAGCCACGGCCCCAATCCATCTCTCAATCTCCCACTGCCCTCTCCCCTCACTTGTAGAAGACCACAAAATATTTAAACTTCTCCACTTGGGCAGCAAATCATCTCTGACCAAGAGTGGGCATTCCACCATTTTCTCCGGTTGAAGATCATGGACTCGAACTTTTAGGTGTTAATTCTCATAAACCACCACCCGAGGATGTTAACAGGGCTGTATCACCTGCAAAAAGCAGAGAGTACCTATTTCTTGGCCTAAAGGCACAGGGAAACAACCTCTCTTCCACCAGTGAACACCCCAATGTACAGGCAGCAAGCCGTGGGTATACAAGCGCTCTGGCTCGATCACCCTCACCAGGCCTGGCTCCAGGGTGAGGTTCCACTAACCCTATCCTGTGCAGAATAAACTGTTCGTTTGCCATTTCACTCATAAGGGTTTTCTGAATTACTGGTCTGGCCCCTCACCCAGGATTAGTTTGCCTTGGAAGACCCTACCAGGGGCCAACAGCCTCCATACAGCATAGCCCCTGGGTTCCCTGGGACCCTCCACCATGAAAAGGTGGTTATTCACAGACAGATAATTCTTTACCTTTTCTGTTATCATAATATGTAAATTTGGGGGTTTTGAAAATAGTTTTCCAAGTCTTGGCACTAAGGGAACAAAGTAATAATGAGCCAGTTTTGATCCAGTATGTTATCAAGGCTGCTTAGAGGTACCGACAATATAAGGAGTAGGAGCCTTTTTTCTCTCAAAGACTTCTAAAGAGTTCCTACAGAAGCAGTTCTGGTATACTCAACATACCACTGCCTTTGGTGAAAAAAGAAGCCCATTACTCACCCCTAGGGGCATCTGTTAGGGGTTAAAGCTGTCTTTTCAGGATTGAATTATGGTAGAGTTCCACTGTTTCCTGGGGAAATGGTTCTGTGACATCACAAGGTTTGAACTACTAATAAGCTGGTGCCATTATCAGCTGTGTTTACGATATGTTTAACCTACTGTCTACCAGGCTCTCCGGGACTTCAAGGCTCTGCGGGTCTCAGCGGACCAACAGGAGACTCTGATGTTGGACCTTCGGGCCCTATTGGCTTTCCAGGAACACAGGGCCCTCAGGGACCCAAAGGAGTACCTGGCACACCAGGTCAAGATGGTCTACCAGGTGAGTTACATGTCAGGCTAAATGTTTCAACCCATGCAGTTGTGCTCTGGGAGGGAAAAACTGTCCCATTGTGGTTTTACTGTGTTTTAAAAATATCCTTACTACATTAGAATAAAACCAACACACTTGATAACGCTATTAGATGACACCATTTTAGTTATTAAAATCTATAGATGTTTCTGGTGGAATTTCTGGACCTGCATGCCCACCTTTCTGTCTGTGAACACAATAGCTCAAAAGGGTTTGAATGAGCTGATGAAACTTTGTAGGGGTGCAGAGTGGGATCATTTTAAAAATCCATCGAGGTCTTCAAGGTCAACTTTGTGATTTATTGGTCCAAATTTGACAAAAGGCCCATAACTTAGAAACTATGATTCTTCCCAGTGTGGTGTGTATTGTGAACATATAGAAAGTACCATATAAGGATTTACAGTATCATGACAAATTTGACATCTGTCCTTTCCTTCAAGGTCTATAGACTGATCTAAAGGTCAAAGTGATAATAATAGTTATACAGAGCTATTTAAAACTCTTTCTTACTGTCATTGTTTGTAATGTTTCCATAATGGCATATAGGGAATGATATATGGGGATTCTAAATATCACATTAGTTTGGACCTCTGACCTTTCCTTCAAGGTCAAACTTCATAAAATGTCTTTTATCTATGCTTAAAATTCTTCTGCTTTTGTTTATATTGGCAACATTTAGGAAATGATACCAGTGTATGGGGGTTCTAATTTCATATTATAGTGTGCATCCAAATGCTGCACAGGGAGGTAGCTGCCAGTCCAACTGGGTTTGGGGTTCAGTTAGCATCCACATGAAAACTATATAAAGCCATAATGTTTGAGGCTTCATCTGGAATGAAGCAACTAGTTTTTGAATAATTGCCAATTTAGTATGTGGCTAAAAAGAAAACCCAACCCTAACAGAAGTGACCTGGTGGATGTCAAGCGCTGAAGAAAAGTCACTTAAATAATTTACTGTGTTTGTGCAGGTATCATTGGTCTAGTTGGAGGCCGCGGAACAAAGGGCCAGAAAGGAGAGGATGGCGGCCCAGGTATACCTGGCCTCCCAGGACCCATATCTGACCAATGTGATGCAGGAAAACCTGGTGCAATAGGACAAGTTGGTCCTCCAGGATCTACTGGACCCCAAGGTAAACATGCTCACTTTATTCACCTGGCATCACCTAATTTTATTAGGGTGTACCTCACTTCACTTTCTTCATTTGGATTTCTTTTTATCTTATAATATTTTTTATTAGAATAGTTCTTTTAAACTCGATACCATTCCTTTCAGGTATTTTTGGGGAGAAAGGTGAGATTGGAGATGTTGGTCTTGAAGGAATTGGCCCTAAAGGCCCTGTGGGTACACAGGGGCTTCCAGGTGTCCCTGGGTACCCTGGTTCTCAGGGCGCTTCTGGACCCAGTGGAGACTCTGGACTGCAGGGCACTGATGGTCCAAAAGGTGAGTTGCTCCCTCCAACACAGCTGTAATAAAATGTGTCCCTACTACAGACTGTATAAAACAATTGTCTCAATGCTGCATTCTTTATAATGACCAGCAGGGGGTGGTAACACCGGTTTTAAAAAGATAAAAAGAGCAAAATCCTCATTTGATCTATGACTTCAGTAAATATTATGTTTATGGTTTTGGTTGCTAGTTCCAAGTCTCAACACATGATCATGATCATTTTGCAAATTATGATCCAGTAAGAGTCAAAAAGATGTCAATGCAGGATAAATCATAGAGGGTCTACTTTTTTTATGATACAGTATGTGCTGCAACGTGAGCCATTGCAGCCTACACACACACACACACACACAGAAGAAGAAAAAGAAAAAACACTTCTTGACTGTTTCAGGTCTGACGGGGCCCCAGGGCTGGGAGGGAGTGCCTGGGACCCCTGGAAAGACCGGGTCCGCTGGAGCTCCAGGCAGGACCGGAGAGAGAGGGTTCAGCGGACGAGATGGAGCTCAAGGATGTGGAGGGCCAAAAGGACAGAAAGGTAGATATTGATTGATACTGCAGTGATACTGCAATACCATCACTACATATCATTACTACAGCATTATTGAGTCCTCCTGTAATTTATCATTAAATGAGGGTGATTGCATGCTGAATATCCAACTAACATGACCTCACCTGTCCCTGCAGGATATCAAGGACCACCAGGGCCCCCAGGAACAACCAAATATATCCTCATTAAAGGAAGGAAAGGAAACCCAGGACTAGGTGGCCTCAGAGGATTTACTGGACCTCGAGGTCAGAATGATATCAACACTTTGTTGCCAAGAGGCAGGCTCGTGACCACATTGGATTAAGTGCCAATCAGTGTACTCTGAAAGCTGGAAATGGTCCTTCTGCTTTACTCTGATCACTTGAAGGACTGGCTTATGGTTAGGGTCATTTTGAAGCTTCACAGTTAGTGTTTTGGTGATATTGTTTTAACCCAAATAAAATCTGAGAATTTCACTAAGCAGCACTGGAGCAGTTTAGTCTGGTTGTAAGGAGTTATCCGTCTCTATGGAAAATATACTGTCAAAACATTGTGAAAGCTTTTTTTCCCATGATGCTTTGGGGGTTCTGTGTGACAGAATGATATCAAGCATGTTTCCACTATAGGAAACAAAGGTATGCCGGGAGCGAGAGGGAAGCCTGGGAATCCGGGGTGTGAGGGACCCCCGGGCATTGTAGGACCTCCTGGACCCCCAGGACCCTGTGGCAAACAAGGGTCTCCAGGACCTCCTGGACTGAAAGGATTCCAAGGATACTGTGGCTTCCCTGGAAACTGCGGAGATCCAGTAAGAACACCGTAGACGTCATTTGACTGATTAAAAGTAAAATGAATGAAGCTGCAGATTTTGTTCTCATCCCCTTTATCTCCGGTGCTCACCTGCTATTTGTGGTGCATGTGACAGGATCGATAGTCTGACCTTTCTTGCACCTTGGGAGACATAGTTAACATCCTCAGGCTGTTTGTATCTTTTTTTTACTTGCTGTCAGTTGGGCCAACCACGGATGCCTAAAATAATAGAAAAATGGATTAAAAACTCAAACATGACATTGGCTTTTTTCTCCTGTAATCGGGATTACATGCATCCTAATCAGATGCTTTCAGCTGCTTCCTGACATGAAGAAGCAGCAGAAATCCTTCTCAAGATATTCAAGGCATTCAAACTGGCCAAGTCCAACCAGCCTCTGTAGGAAACTTATCAGTTTCATTTATGATATAGTTGTTTGAGCTGCTACTCAAAGCTTGTGAACAAAGATGAATGTAGTTGTTTTGTTCAGAGAATGTATGAAATATTGACCTGTTACTTTTGTGATTGCAGGGTAACCCAGGATGCCTGGGGAAACCTGGTGAGCCCGGTCCCCCAGGATGTCCAGGGCCCAAAGGTACAAGGTCACAATGACGTTTTTCACGTATTTCTTTTTTGTCGAGCTTGTAGGAAACAGTTTGTTTGTGTTTCAGGCGATAAAGGAGAGTCTATTGGTTGTCCTGGTCCAAATGGGCACAAGGGGCCTTCTGGAGAACATGGGCCACTAGGTGATGATCTGATTCTGATTGTGCAGCATTAAGTCTGGTCTTTGAGTTAAATAACAAGAGACTGAATTAGCTGCTTATTTTTATTTTTTCTCTCCCAGGGCCTCCTGGATGTTCTGGAGATCCTGGAGGACCGGGTTATCCTGGGCCTCCAGGACAGAAAGGATGCAAAGGAGAGCCAGGACTCTGTGGAAACACAGGTCCTAGAGGTACATACACTTATTTTCACTGATAAAGATGGAAAAACGCATTGTTTGTGCATGAATCAGCCTCATTTAAACTCTGCTGTCTCTGTCAGGTGTGATTGGTCCCCCAGGTCCCAGAGGTCGGCCTGGTCCTCCAGGTATTTCCGGTAAATGTGGGAATGATGGTCCTCCAGGATATAAAGGCTGCCAAGGACTCCAAGGTCAGACCCTGCCTTCATATCAGCCATGTTACAGTTTGAAGTAACGAGGGAACATTAATCTGAAACCTTTTGTTTTTAACACTTTATGACCTTTAATAGAGTCCGTCAGACCATATCTTTACATTTCTGTAGTACCATACTATGGTACTACAACTTACTACTCATCAATAGAACCTTCATAACCCTAATTATAATAATATGTGTGAAGGTAATCCAGAGTAACTACAGAAAGTAGCTAAAAAGTGCACAAACGCAAAGAAATGGGTGTTAGTGTTAGTGTAAATCCTCTGCTTTCAGGCCGCTCACCTGCTTCACCACTCAGACTGTTTCAGAGCAAGTTTCAAATCAACTTTTAAATCAAATCTCATTTCAGTTAAAGCCTTACAGTTTTATTTGCCAAATAAGTAAAAAAAAAATACATATATATCAGGATTTATGTGAACCTCACCATAAGTAGGTCAACAGCAACCTGGAATAAACATAGACCCAGACTGTTCAGAAGAAACTTGCGACACAGTCAGATTGTGTACAGTGAGGTTGCCTAACTCGCCTCCTTCACCTCCAAATGAGGTGTTTCTCTGCAGCAGGACATGTCTTCAATTTTATTTTATTTATTTATTTATAGAGCACCAAATCACAACAAACAGTCACCTGAAGGTGCTTTGTATTGTAGGTAAAGACCAAACTATAGTTACAGAGAAAACCCAAAACGACCCCCTGTGAGCAGCACTTGGTGACTGTGGGAAGGAAAAACTCCCTTTTAACAGGAAGAAACCTCCAGCGGAAGCAGGCTCAGGGAGGGGCAGTCATCTGCTGTGAGGGGAGAGAGAGGTTCTGTTTTTGTATCTCTGCTGTGTTTTTCAGTTCGATTCATAGTTTAGTTACAGGTTTTTGAATTCTGCTTTTAGTTATTATATTTCCCTGCGTCTCTGTGTCTTGGCACTTTGTCTCATATGTTGTGCTTAGTTTCACTTCCCATTGTTTCCCTGTGTGTTGTGTTTAGGTTTCCATTTACTCACATTTCCTTATGTTCCCAATAGTGTTAGAGTTCCCAGCCGTCGTCGTCTATGTGCGAGTAAGCTTGTACGTGAGGAGAAGGATTTTAAATTCTATTCTAGATTTAACAGGGAGCCAATGAAGAGAAGCCAATATGGGAGAAATCTGTTCTCTCTTTCTAGTCCCTGTCAGGACTCTAGCTGCAGCATTTTGGATCAGCTGGTCAGCATCATTTCAGGAGGATCTGTAGGGACCACTATGACTAGATTGCTTGTTGGGTGGGCTTTTTATTCCAGCAGTTTTTATTTAAATATTAAAAAAAAATCATAGGTGATTTTTGTCTATACTGATTGGATTTTACATATAGCATTTTGGAGTGTTTTGCACAATTGTTTTATAATTCACTGTAAAAAGAAAATCCAAAGACACTGTGGGTCCCTCAGGCCTGCAAAAACAAACAGTGGGTGAAGACAGTGTGCAGCAGTGTGAGCTGGTTTTACAACAGTTTTGTTGTACCAGGTCCTCCTGGACCACTGGGACTTCATGGACTAGATGGACTGAAAGGAGTGAAGGGGGACATGGGGACCAGAGGTACACACACACACACACACACACAAGGATAAATAAAAATATATATTTTTTTTAAATAAAATGGCCTTCTGTAACGATAAATGATTTGGTCTGCATCTTTAGGTCTGGGATTTCAAGGTCTTAAAGGTTCCTGTGGTCCGCCAGGAGATAAAGGTCCACCTGGTCCTCCAGGTCCCTGTGGGACATCCACGCGTGGAGCACCAGGATCCAAAGGAGCCCAAGGACCCAAAGGTTTGCACCAATATGATTCTGAACAATGACATCCTGCTAGATATGTAAATCTAAAAATCCAGTCTCAGTCTTTACTCTCTATCAGCTGTATGCCTTTCTGTGCTTGTAGGACCTCCAGGTCAATGTGGACCTCCAGGTAGACGTGGACCAAACTGTAATGCTCCAACCAAAGGGCTCTGTGGAGATCCTGGCTGTCCAGGCCCAGATGGAGACCCAGGTCAGACTTAAAACTAACTTCTTAAAATCAGTTAGGACCCCAAAACCTTTCTTTGGTTAGGTTCAAAACTATCTGGCAATATGGAATTTTGACCTCGTTGGTATTTTATAATCAATGAACTGTACGGCCTAAATCCGTTTAAGAGATTTAAAGGTAACATCTTCTAGTTTCTGAAATTCTGCTCGTTTAGTGTCTAAAATGCTTCCTGAGTGTGGCGGTAAACATTCAGTTTTGATAAAGGGACAGGTCCCGCTGGATGACCTCTGACATGGGTGTGATGTTTCAGGGTGTCTTGGTGAGATAGGGGACCCTGGTCAAAACCCTTCACTTCCTGGGGATATTGGAGACGATGGTGGTGTGGGCTGCCAAGGGCCAA
>VUQJ01009071.1:5383-16957 GCA_015108635.1 Andinoacara biseriatus | reverse complement strand
GGGGTTGTCGGGGGGGGGGGGGGGGGGTGCGTCTGGGCTTTGCCTGCCTTCAGCCGTTTGCCTCCACCTCTTCACGTCGCTCTCTCTCAGCACACATTCAGACACACAAATGCTCACAGACACACACATACACGCTTTTCAAGTACTCACATTCCCCTTTCTGTCACTGAAAAGCAGGGTTGATATGGTCTTTCATTCCATTGTAGAATTTACAGTATAATCATGTCTTACCTATTATCATTAGAGGTGAATTTATTGTTGGCAATTTTCATTCTTTCTGTAACATCTTTCTCGTCATATCAGAGGTTGGCTGGATGGAAGATTGATGGCATCGAGAGGTGTGAACAGTAGCTCTGACATGACAGACGTGTAACGGCGTTAGTGTAGAATCCTCTGGAAGGGCCGCCTCCAGTTGGCATGCATGCATCTTTTACACACAGTAGTATTGTACATAGTTTCAAATGACACTGCGGTATGAAGGCTGGACCATTCCACGCATCGCTCCTGTCAACCCTGCTTTCACTTTTCTCTTACTTGGTCTTTTACCTGTGGTTCTTCAATAGATGCCGCTCCTTTTGGCAAAATCTGTTGGTTGGGCAAAAAAAAAAAACACATAAAAAATGTGATGAAAAGTTACATATAAATGGGCTGTTCTGTCAGCTGATAGTGCTCACTTTGCAATGCTGTTGTGTTTCCCGTGCTAGCAGGCAAGCTAACCAGTGGCTATTAACTGTCAACCCCCCCCCCCCAAAAAAAAGAAAAAAATATGGCGGTTTCTTTGTTTATCTCTGTTGTGTGATGTCGATTTTGAATTTGAATAGTTTACTTTCTAACATTTTAAATTATTATTAAAGAGTTTTATTTCTATATGCTTGGTGCACATTTCACTGGCTGAAGTTATGAAGTTTACAGAGCAGAGGGTGAAACTTCAAGTTGAACATTTACAAAAAGGGAATGTCGGGAGCAGGAAGGCGCGGAGAGGATTTGCCTCGCGTCAGGCGGTCCGTTAAGTATTCTGGAAGATTCTGAAACGGTGAAGAACACGTTGAGCTGCGAGGAAGTGCGCTATGAGGGAGAGAATGTATGTGGGGAAGTTGAACTTTTCGGGGGGAGTGAAGACTGAAATTTCGGCTCTCAGTGGACGCACCGGATTGTGTCTTGGTTGTTTGAACCCTTGTGTTTGTCGTTGAGATACGTCGTTGCCCTTGGGATTAAACCCTCTGTAGTGTGACATAGAAGGAAAAGCAAGAACTCCCCTAATTTTTAAAGACTGTAGCATAGCAAAAGTATGAAACCACAGTTCCAGGTCAGAGGGAACCGAGATGCTTTTATTTAGCCTTAATTTTGGGTCTAATTCAAATGTCTGGACTTGTTCACAACATTGACTGCTTTGTTTTTACTAACAGGTAGTGGGAGGCCAGACTCGTGCCAAAAATGGTGATTCTGTTATTGGCAAAGCCTGCTGACATTAAAA
The DNA here is from genome assembly GCA_015108635.1 of Andinoacara biseriatus. Taxonomy (NCBI): domain Eukaryota; kingdom Metazoa; phylum Chordata; class Actinopteri; order Cichliformes; family Cichlidae; genus Andinoacara; species Andinoacara biseriatus. The sequence continues at coordinate 15,483 of VUQJ01009071.1, read as the reverse complement.
GTTTGGTAGTGTAGGCTGCTCCGCAGAGCTGGCTGAATACTACAGAGGGATGCTGTTTCCTTCTGAGTCAGAGGTGTTATTGCACACCTGAGACCGTTCCTCATATCTCTGCAGTGCACGCTCACGGCCCGATCGATCGGTGGCTCCAGATGCTACGATCCATTTTACTTTGCAACACTGAAGCGGTTCCATTTCACTTTATCCCCCCACCGACAACTCTAAACTAAGTTATCACGTTTGGGGTGTTGACGTGTCTTATCGTTAATCTCTATTTATTTGAATTTCGCAGACGTACTGTGGAAGGATTTACGTCAAATGCTGAATATGCTATGCTAATAGTTTTCTGATGAAATGGGTTTTAAAAGTTATGCACACTGATTCTGTTTATTTGCTGTGTCATGTGTTATGTTTACCTGATTTAGTGATCATTCCGGTGTTGCGTCACGATTTAATGATTATTAGCATTCCGAAGAAGCAGGTTTTGATGGCGGGACGACAGCAGCAGCTGTGTGTTCACACTGTGTGTCATTCAACATTGTGTGTGCTCTTCGTCCTGGAAACATTACCTGGTAATAACTGGAATACTGTTTACTCCTTAAACATAGATATATCTGAAGCCCCCCGCCCACCACCACCACCTTTCCTCAGCGTAAGATACTGTCCTCTTTTTTTAATTTATTTAAACAGAAGCCTCATGTGTGGTTGTACAGTTTAGTATGGCCTTTGAAAACCACTATTGACAACTGTCCCTTGAAATTGACAAAAGAAATAGGCTGAGTAGTAGAAAACTTACTGTCCTTGTTTGATCACTAGTATGTGAACAATGCCTAATGTCTTGTGTAACAAATAAAATGAATTAAACTATGAATGAAATAAAAAGCACATGGCAAACCTGGAAACGACCGATCTGTGGTTCTTATTAAAGATGCAGTGATGACATCAAATTAACATTTTGTGGGAAGTTTACCTATAAATACATACATACAATATTATTATATATACACTTGTACTAAAAATATAATTTATTGAATTACACTATGGTTACAAGAAGAGCTTTGGACTAACTCATACATGAAATATGAGAATAATCTGATAAATAACTTGTAAACAGAGTTGGTGTGTGTGATTTTTGGAGCAAGCGCAAACTGTTGCAGCACTATTGGATATCTTGTGGTTGCCATGCAACCAGGAGTACATTGTGTCTCTGTGACGGATACAAAACATGGAGCTTGAATCCGGTTCAAATTCAGTGGTGGAGAAGAGACAGAGGCACCATTCAGTCCTTCGCTCTGTTTACTTGTATGAAACTTTTCACTGCGGTCTGTAATCTGTCCCGTCCTTCCAGAATCTCATTACGTGATCACCTCGCCGTGTTAGCTGCGGGGACTCGAGCTGTGCAGCAGAGACACAAAACAGTGGAGTTGACTCGGCTAGAATTACACATGATTCACCACATAGCTCTCATAAGAATGACCCAGTAGTCTCTCTATCTCTGCCTTGGGCACCACCCAACACCTGCCCAGGTGGACTGTTTGCACTGAATCCTTCAGCTTCTTGTCTTGCAAGGTGACTTGGATCTGCTCTGATCCCCACGTCAGGATCCCCCTGGCAAGAATTTCCTCCTTCTTAGCTCGATGAACACCTGGATCCACGTGCTCTTTCAGCACTGTTACGTTAATGTCAGCGTGCTGAAACTGGCCTGCAGGTGGATAAAGGACAGCAATGAGGGAAAGTAGCAACATTTACTCACATGCACTATTAAACTATAAATTTGAGCTGCATGATTATTATTTTTTTGACATTTAAGTCATTCAGCTCGCGGGTAAATAAGCACTTTTAATTGCTCTATTTATTGCCCACTTTTAATGTTAAGATAATTGATTGAATATAAAAGATGGACATGTCCTTGGTGTCTGAAAACTGGAGCTTTAGAAACAGGACTTTGAGCATCAGGTGATGTCATGATTGGCTACGTCCATCTTTTATATACAGACTATGGTTTAGCAAAGCTATACTAACCCAAATCACGTATTTATCAGTTTTGTTTTGCTCAGATTTGAAGCTATCAGCTGCAGTGACGCCTGCCTTCTCTTATGGACTTTGTACTGAAAGAATAGCTTGATAGCTTTTACCTGCATTTAGGTCTCTTACATGGTTTTATGCTTCATGCACCAAAACAAAACATCTGAGCGCTTCTTCAGGGAGGCACCGTGAGTGTCACATGCATCTTCAGTGGGAGTTGACTGTAAAAAGCTCCGGTGTACGTACCCAGAAGGCCTTGGGTGGAGTCCGAAAGCCCTCGCCCATCAGTGATGTAAAAACCTAGGTGAGCCATCTGTAGGTAGCTTGGATGTTTATAATGATGGAACAGGACCAGGAACTGCACGCCTTCTGCCAGCTCCATCCAGCAGCTCCGGTGCTTGTCCACAGTAACAGTCACACCGTGTCTCGTCACCGATCCCTGCTGATCGATGGGAAGCGTATCCCGGCCTTCCCCTTCCACCACTACAGTGTCCAGTGACAGAGTGATCATGATGTCACCAGAGCTGCCTGTGGCCGCGGAGATGGTGAGCCGGTCAAAGTAGTTTCGCAAGCGGTCTCCTACACCATCCTTGGAGGGAGCCCCCATTAGGTGGCCATCCACGATGATATCTGGAAGAAGAAGGAGACGCGTGTAAACACCCACATGACAATACCAGATTAGAGATGTGATTGCTCTACATACTTCTTTCTGGGTCTTCCAGCAGTCTGAGGACATCATTAGCCCTGCCGTCTACTGTGAAACACAGGTTCTGCTGCAGCTTTGGTAGCTGGACCACAAAATGAGGATCTCCATCAACTGCAACAGATATTATTGAGGATAAACTGGAACGACTCTAATGGTATACTGAAAAAGCAAATAAATAAAATTTAGGCTCAACCTGATGAGGAGAATGCCCTGATGGCTCCCAATCCAGCTTGAGGCTCTAAAAACACAAGACATTCAACTAAAGGACAATCCTCCTCCTCACCTCCAAACACTGAAACCAAATTAGAATCAATGACTTAATATGCAACACTTTCATTCTCAAAATACTCACCAAATGTGTCAGTGAGATACCCTGAAAATAAGTCAGACAGGTGTTGTAAATAAAGGTTTCCGGTCACAAGAGCGAGCAGGATTGATTGTGACACACAGTGAAAACTTACAGGCATCATAGTCGTAATCATATTCATAGGTTGCCTCGTAGTCTGAGAATGGAAACAAGGAATGAAAAGTATGTTCACTGCTCACCAAAGGACTTTGATTTTAGAGGGAAAAGAGAATTAATTAACAATATTTACCTTTCACGAGGTCAATATCTATTTAATCAAAAAGAGATGCATATGATTACTGATTTATATTCAGTTCCTGAGCTGTATATAATCATCAGAGCGTGGGCGGATGGAAGCGGTGTAACTGCTGGTGGAAGATCTGTGTGTAATAATTATTTTCAGGTGCATTTATCTGACAAAACAAGTTACTTTAAAAATATATATGATACAATATAAAATATGTTAGGATTAAAATGTTTCTATGGTTTTTTCTTTATCAATTTCTTTCTGTGAACATTTCCATCAAATTTCCTCTGCAGTTTTGTCAGAGGGTTTAATTTTAGGACACAAGTTTATAAGGTGGAACTATTATGCTCAAATATAGAATTGTATTTTTATCTTATCAAGCAATCCTGCTTCCTCTTCTGTCAGACGCACTCAGTCATTTGCTTATTTTTCATAATTTTCTTACATGAATAAATAATACTAATAAATGATCACAGCAACATGACAACATCAGCTGTTCAGTGACCTGCAGTGAGCTGAGCGCCCTGTGCCTGATCCGAATTTACTGTGATACTGTTTTCCACAATATTTTATATTAAAGGATTTAGCAGATGTGCAGTATGTTCACTGTGTACAAGAGTTTAATTTTGTGTATTTGCACATCACAGCTTTGTATTAAACATGTCTGAGATAACGAGAACCATTCGTGTCATTTTACTGGTGTCATAAATGGGAAAAGACCTGAAACTTTGTGTGTGAGGTACAGTCAACGGAGGGCTTTATTAGCCTTAATCAGAGGGTATATTGGCTTGTTTCAGGCAGCAGATAAATTAAAGGGCTGCACAAAGGTCCAGTATAAGATAAATAGGAACTATTGAGAATCATGCAAAGCTATTCTAGTAGAGTCTAAAAATCTGGAGCCAGAGCGACAGTAGGCCCCCTTTAACTAAGGGTCGGCATATCAGATAATTATTACGACTGTTCCAGCATCAACAACTGCACTAAAGAATTATTTTAGTACAATGATCAGTAACTGTTAAAAATCTAATAAGCAAACTTTGCCTAAATGCAGATGTGATAGAGTATTTCTTCCACTGCTGCATTAAAATTGCTGCTATAAAAAAATAATGCTCAGACAAACAGAGATTTGTTGGTATGGAGGAAGTTCAGTTTTACCTTTTCTTTGAATCTGAATGGAAGTGGAGACATCTAGTGGAGAGACAGAGAACAATTCAACAATTCCAGCAGTCAGCTTGTAGCTCCCAGGTTACCAAACGAAAGGCTGACTGTGAATTAGGCTGAGCACACAACAGAGAAGAGGCTGTAACGTACCCAGCAGCTCTGCTGCCTCCCACAGCTGTGGCCCGCCGGTTACACCAGGCATGGGAGCAAAGGTGGCTGACACTAGGGTCGCAATGCTCAGGTCTGCGTCAGCGTTTGTGTCGTTGTTTTCCACTGCTGGAGCTGGGGCCGGGGTGGGAGAGGTTAGCGCAGACGACAGCTGGGTCAGGGGCGTAGTGATTTCAGGCTGGGGAGCGTCTGGAGCAGACGTGTTGCTCTTCTCGGCCCCTGCAACAGTCCGTGCTGTGCCGGGCAGGAGTGCAGGGTGACCTCCGACTGGACTGAGCGGTGTTGAATTACTGGTGGTGAATGTTAGCACAGTGGTGGTTGTTGTGGGAGTATTTGTTCTCTTGGCATTGGGCAGGGGCCCGGAGACCTTTCCAGGTGCGGGAGGTGGTGCTGTTTTTAGAGCATTAAGCAGAGAAGTGGGTATCCTTCCAGGCAGAGGAGGAGAAGCAGATTTGGAGCCGTTGTGGGAAGGAGAGGACTTTTTACCAGATAATGGTGCTGGGGCTGTTTTGACAGAGGTGGGACTTGAGGTTGTAGCTGCTTTCTTGGATGGTGGAACCACTGGTTTTTTGTTAGGTTGGAGGGTATTTGGAGGTGGCTGAGGCAGGCTCGGATTGAACTTATGCTTTGGGTTAGTCGGTGAGTCTGGCTTTTTTGCGGCACCAGCAACTGGCAATTTGGTTGTAGCTGTTGTTGTTGCTGTTGTGGTTATAGTGGCAGCTATGGTAGGTTTTGGAGTGGTTGGACTTTGAGTTGCTTCATCTACATCTGGCTTAACTACAACTAAAGAAGTGACTGGAGTAACAAAGTTATACTTGAGGGAGAGGTTGGTGGCTTTTTCTGTCAGCAGCCTTTGAGTTGCAGGGTCAGTAGCATTCAATTTAGCCAGTAGCAGCTCTTTGATGGTGATATATGCCCAGAGGCGATGAACAAAGCTGGATAACCCTCCTAAATCTCCTGTACAGTCTAGTGAATCTGTGCTCTCATTTCCTTGGGAAAAAAGCACATCATTCTCCAACTTCATCCGCTCTTTTGAATCCATAGCTGAGACTGACACCTTCAAATCTTTGACCCCTGGCTTAACCTTCCCAGTCACAACCAACTCAGACCCTTGGAAGTAGTTTGGGAAAAGGGAACGGGTGACATCAAATGCTTGATCACCCAGGTAAGACAGCTGGATGTCTGATAACACAGGGCTAGCTACTTCATCATAGAAGCCCTTCAGCTGCAAGGCCGCGTCTGCATCTTCATACACCATGCTGGCTACACCTCGGTTATCCAGAGCCAGGCGCTTCAGCAGAAGGAAGTCTGCATCGTCTCCAAAGGCAAGGCCAAACAGAGAGGCTGAGCCCAAAGCCTTCTTAGCATTACTAAGGATTGTGTCACCAGATGTTACTCCAATAGTCGCTTCACCATCAGTGAGGAAAATTACCAGAGGGACACGATGAAATGAGATGGATCTGGAAGGGCCAGAGGATGGAGGATTGACCAGCTGGGCAGCTGAGAGCAGAGCTGCATTGATATTGGTCCCTAATGCAAAAGAGTGGAACAAAGGAGAGAATTACTGTTGAAGGCACAGGCTAGCAATCACTAGCTGGTTTAGAAAAAGGTACAATGATTAAAATAGTCTACAGTTCAACAGCTCAGTCAGATTTGGACCCACATCCTTCTGCCGCCATCCTCTTCACAAACTCTTTGGCTTCCCACACATTCTGCCGAGTTGCTCGCACCGTTCTGCCCCTCTTCCAAGTGTGGACCTTGTCTGAGAAGGTGATAATGTTGAAGTGGTCTCCCTCTCTAAGGTCCCCGAGGATGGTGCTCATGGCTTGCTTTGTCTACTGACAAAAATCATTGGAATTATTAACAGAAAACTCACTTTGCTGTCATATTTTATCAAGTTTCAGCAGCTCCAGCCATCAGGATGAACTTTTGTCCACGTTACCTGCTTTATCTTATTGCCTATCATTGAGCTGCTGACATCAATGACAAATATAACCTCCTTAGGAACCACAGGAAGTCCCCTAGGTGCAAAGTAATGCACAAAGTAGCCATCATGTACCTGACAGAGGGTGAGAAAAGAGTCAGTTAAAAGCAACCTTTATTTCTACCAACATCACATTTTTGTAGTGTGACAAAGCTGCAGCAGACCTGAATATCACCCACTGGGTCTCTGAGATCCACATCATACTGGAGGATGAAGTCTGCATTAAGACCACTGGAAGAGATGCTTTGCTGCTGATGCACAGTTGGACTGTAGTGAACTCGGGTGCAGTCAACACTCCGCTCAACGTGAGCGGAGGCAGGAGCATCGATATTCGCTGTAGCAAAGTAGCAATGAGGTTGGACTCAAAACCAGAGGAAAAAGCCTTTCTGTCACAAACTGACTAAAATATCTGGTTAATTCAAATAATGCATTTTCAAAAGTTACATTTAAAATAAAAAGACAAGACAAATTCTCTCAATAGAATTCATGCTTTCTCATTTATTCTTGGGAGTTTCCAGTCTTCCCGATGACTTTGGCAACTTCCTAACAAACTGAGTCACTGATCACTCAGATTTTACCTTGAGCTGACGTGTTGGAGACTGCTCGGCTTGCTTTAAGAGGGAGGACCTTAAGAAAACTGATGCCTGTCCTCTCTCTTATACAGATGTCTAACGTGAGGTTCTGCACAAGCTGACCCGGCCTCAGGCCCAGACTGAGCTCGTAGCGGCCGAGTCGACGTTGTAACAGCTCCTCGTACGTCAGGAAGAAGGACATCCGAGCCCCTGACGGCACACTCACTGCAACACGAAACTTCTCAATCTCCCTCTCCCTGCAACACCACAAATGTAATGTTTGTATTTCAGTAAATGCAGCATGACACTGTAAACATGCAAAAAAAACAACCCAAAAAAATACAAAAAGCAATAATCTGCAGTTACCAAAGATATTAAAACAAGTTCATATTTTTCCTAAGACTGACTTGGTGGCGACAAGTCCTGCTGTTTTTCCTTGCTTCTTAGCAGCATCATAAATTTTCCTGGCAGCAGCCCTTTCCTTCACCTGGGCCACATACACCTTCCCGTTGGAAGTGCTGATGGGAAAAGGGAAGAAGAAATACCTCTTTGTGTAACACACAGTAGTCATATTATGTTACAGTCAGAAACACGCCTGACCTGCACTGAGATGTTGAACAGGATTTGCTTCGCTTTGCATATTTTCAGAGAAATTACAAAGATGCTGCACAAACTTGGATACAGATGGAGTTCATACAACAAGGAGGTGAGGGCCATAAACAGGACCAGTGGAAAAAATAAGCTCACAGGCTGATGATCCTCTGGGGAAGTGCAGCTACACCCAGCAAAATCCTGACCAAAAACCAGTGTTCAGAAATGGGATTCAGTTCACACAGTGCACTTTCTGGTGACCGCTGCCGTCACGTAACACGGGACTAAATTAAGGTCAGGCCCACAGAACAAATACACCCAAAGGTATAAAAGGAAAAAAACATCAAGTGCTAACTAAAATAAACCCACGGCCTTGAAGCGGGTCTTGTTTGAGAAGCAGGGCAGAATGGCATGAGAGAGCCGAGTGGAAAATGGAGGCGCTTATATTTATATTTGTGGCTCGCTGAGAGGGTGAAAGAACGGCTGCACGTCAGTGATCGACACTAAGAGTCCTTAGTGCTGGGAACAGAACTAACGCAACCTTTTTTCCTCTGGGTATTTGGGGAAATGCAGGCAGTCCTATAAGTTATGAATGTGCGTGTGAAAATATGTATGAAAGCATGCAAGTCGCTGTGTGAAACTGAGTGAGAGCGAAATGTCAAGAATCATGAAGAAGAAGCTGTAAAAGCTCCAAACTCGCACATACTTAAAAAAAATCCAAGTCTAAATCCTCCCGTGTAGGCACATGCATACACATATGTGTGTGTGTGTGTGTGTGTGTAGCATATCTATATTGGCAAGGTGCCTTAGTAAACTGGGGGGGGGCAAACTCCTGTTAACTTTCTGTGGTTTACAAAGCCTGGCATTCATCTGGCCTCGGGTTCCTCCTCCTGCTGACCTGCTTCCGCTCCCAAATCCAGGCTGGTTGTTTTGGCCTGTTGACTTATTTGTCTTGTTTATATTTAGCATTTTTAAAGGCGAGTAGTTTCAAAACCTCTTAGGAATAAAATCTACGTCAGACCAGAATACTAGCTCCTTAGTAATTAGTCTGAAGTTTTACTTTAGGATTCAGGAGTTTTTGCAGTTTATCCATTTGCCTGTTTTATTGCAGTGAGCATGTAAAAGGCATGTATGGTCTTTGTGTTACAATATAAAGCGCCATGAGGTGACTGTTGTTGTGATTTGGTGCTATATTAATAAAATTGAATTGACCTGAACTTTTGTCAGGATTAATAAAGTTTTTATTATCTAATACTTTCTCCCCACTATATAAACAAGAAATGATATTTTCTTCCCCACTTTGACACACGTGACCTGGTACGTGCGGGTTATTAGTCTGTAATCTTAATATAGTCAAAACTACCTGCAGGGAATTTTCCAAAACAGTGAGATGCAGATCGGCTGCAGTTCTGGGCTTTAAAATGTAAAAGAGAGAAGAAGAAGAAAAGAAGTAAAGGAAATAAAAAGAATCTAGACACACTGACAAAGAAATGCTACCACAGCTGACAGACCTGATGATATTAACCTGACTTACATGGTGAAGTTGGAAATGAAAGCAGAGGAGGGCAGGTCCACCTCAAAAGCTGCCTCTTTAATGATGGGGAGCTGGTTCCACACTGAACTCTGAACTGTAGTAACAGCATAGCGGGAAACCACTGAACACTTAACGTGGTAATCTGTCACCTTCAGCTGGAGACATAACAAATACAATCACTTAAAGGTTGGAGAAGAAAGAGTGGAATTGAAGGATTAATAGGAGATTCTTGTCACAAAGTAATGATTTACTGTAAAATGCAAGACATCAATTTAAATGACTGCAAAAAAAAAAGAAAGAGAGAAAAAAGGCCAAATTGGTGCAGTTTTGCTACCTGTATGAAGCTTTTCCAGATCTTACACTGATGTGACACCAACATTTAGATCTAGCTACAACAGATCCGGAGGAAAAACTAATCAGATTTCCTTTTTTTCTATTTTACACACATATCATCGTTTCTCCTGCATCAGTGTCAACGAAACAACACAAAGCTGCATGGTATCCGTGTCCTCCTCATGTTTACTTAGGGAATGCTGGCGCCTGCTGAGACCAATCTGGTCAGTGCTGGCCACATTACAGCAGGACAGGGCGACAGGCGGGGGGGGGGAGGAGACAGCCACATCAGGCCTCCATCTCACTGGTATTCAGAAAGCTGTGGTTGTGCAGTACAGACAGAATTACTGTATGTTACCAGGGAACTGAAGTAAACTGAGGGAAAAAAACCCACAGCGGTGCTGGGGGGGGGGGGGGGGGGGGAAGGGGGGCGTGT
>VUQJ01009063.1:24800-48989 GCA_015108635.1 Andinoacara biseriatus | reverse complement strand
GGTGGTGCAAACTGACAGAGGCAGCACAGATTTCCCACCTCAATCTGTTTGGAATTGCAAACACAACATCTTTATTGAAATACTTGCAGGAAAAATACTCTCGTGCTCTCTTCAGAGCATTCCTGCTTCCTGTTCCAGTTTGTCCACCACTGCCTTCCTACATCCCCGCACCTGCTACAGTGCCAACAAAGTATGTAGAAGTATTTGCTCCCTCCCTGATTTCTCAGTATGGAGGGAGAGAGTCTGTTGGTCTGGTGAGACAGGCAGAGTTCCTGCCTGTTCCTCCAATCCTTCTCCGCTCCTTTGCAATCACCATTTCTCACCAGCCTGGAGGCAGATGTTGCTGATGTGTTTTCTCCTCTGCAGCATCACACTAATCTCATACAATATCATGTTAAGACTTCCCCAGGGGTGACAGTTCGGTCATGACCCTATAGGTTGCCAGAACACAAATGAAAAGTAGTTCTCAAAGAATTCTAGAGGAAATGAGGGTGATAGAAGAGTCACACTGTGCCTGGTGTAGTCCTATTGTTCTTGTCATGAAGAGGGATGTTCTATAAAGGTTCTGTGTTGACTAATTGCAAGCTGAACGTTCTTTTATAGTTTCCTTCCTACTTTATGTCCCGGCTTGACAAGTTCCTAAACCAGCATGAAGCAAAATAACAAAAAACAGTTTTGTCCCAGCAGGTTTGTGGGGTTGACCACTCAGTGCTCCACATCAGGTGAAAACTATCAGAACATGGAAATTCACTACAGCGCGGTGAAAAACGTGGGCAGTCAGTCCCATACGTTTCCACCTGCTGTTGGGCCTCATTGCAGTGGCTCCACCACATGAAGGATGCCACTGCTGGGATCACCTGGCTTTACAGCCTTTTAATTTGAGGTGGTCCGAGACTATATGGTAGGCGCGGGTCCGGAGGACAGCAGTGGTGTAAAAACTGGAGGCAGGAATTCTCTGAACCTGAGCATTCATGAGAGTATTTTTACTGCAAGTATTACAATAAAGAGTTGTGTGTGCAAATCTGCTCCCTCTTCGTGGTTACTGAGGAGAACCTGCTACACCATCTTTACCTTGAATTTCAAGGCAGGCACTGCAACACAAGACGAGGTCTGCAGACCCTGGAACTGATCCTCTAAGTCCCTCAACCTGGATAGGACGATGGATACCATTCATTATTCCAGTGTAAAACAGCTGACATGATTTCCAGCCAGAAGAATTCTTTATGCAAAAACAAAGACTGATGTGACATTTGTGAGCTGGAAAAAAATCTGAAATTAAATGAAATGTAAATGTTTGGAACAAGAGTGAGATCTCTGACAATATTAGCAAATTGGTGTATTTTCTGAAGCTGTATTCCAGTGAGCATTTAAATCTTTACCACATCTAAAATTACTTAGCAAAGGAAAAAAGATCAAATTGGGCATCTATTGATGCTTATAAAGATATTTGTTCCCCATATTTAGAGTTTTAAGCGATTCTGCTGGTGAAGGCTGCTCAGCCAGAGAGTTAACCTGATGTTTTAATGGAAAGGACCTAACTGGGTTCAAACTATTCTTGTTGACCGTGCTCTCCATTAAGCACTGTGGTATCACCATAGACCATCTAAGTGATTTTGTACATTCTGCACAACAAAGATTGCAACACTGCTTTGCAATCGCAATACAGAAGCAATATGACAGGGCAGATTTATTTTTTAATTACAAATGCAGATATTTACAGTTATTAAGAACTGTTAATAAGTGAGTAATAATCACAGTCCAATAAAATATTTCTCTCTCTCCTTTCTGCATAAAGAAAAAATGTGCATGAATAGGGAAATAAAGTCTTCTGTCACTTTTTGCTGAAACAGATACGGACTTGAACTCCTTACCTGTTCCAGAACAAAAACCTGAGGAGTACCTGAGGCGCGTTAGTCTCAGCTGCTCCTGAAGGTGGCGCTCTTCATCCATAGGCCAGCAGACGTTTGTATCCTCTGGGTCTAGGCCTTCTGGATGATGAAAGCTAACTGGGTCCCAGCCTGTCATGATGTCAAAGGTGATGACGCAGCCCAGCGAGTGTGACACTATGGACACCTTTCCATTTTTCTCAAACTCTGGGTTCCGTGAGCAGAAGAGCGAGTAGAGACGATTCAGTTCCAGAGTCAAACCCCTGGTAATCTACAGAGACGAAACATCAGCGTTAATACACAACACCGTCCGATAATAAGTCTAATTATTTCAGTCAGAATGATGCAGATATGATTATTTCCTGTTTCAGGGTTATTTCAATCAGCTAGTAAACCACAGGACTAGCTCTTATATAGTGCTTTTCTACTCTGAGCACTCAAAGCGCTTTTACACACCCATTCATACAAGCAATTCCAAGTGTAAGTAAGCTAACTGCTTATTGTCCAACATTCACATGCATTCATACAGTGTCTTGCCCAAGGATACTTTGGCATGCAGCCCGGAGCAGCCAGGAATTGAACCGCTGACCTTCCGATCAGGTGACCTGCTCTACCTCCTAATCTACAGCCACCCCTAAGAATCATGTGGTTCTCAAAGGGAGAACAGAAGTAATGGACCCCGCTTTTCCCAATTTGTGTCTAAATATATTTTCCGTGTGCTTGTTCATGCTTTACTTTGATCGACACGTCAGTTTACAAGGTTTTGTTTTTTGAAACTTGAGTAACATCATTAATGAGACAGTGAATAAAACTGAAAAGGGAAGCAAGCTGTGCGGCTTCTGTCCTGACATAGTGGAGGAGATTCAGGAGTTCAAAGCTGCTGATGCTTAGATTAGCATTTATACAACCTGCATACTGTCAGTATAGGACAGTATAAGCAGTATACTGTCAGTGTAGGGGATGGAAATCATCTAAGATAGTTTGTGAAATATTGAGTTACATCTTTTTTAATTAAGTTCATCCATACAGAGCAGCAGCACAGGTCAGCAGCCTGTATTTTACTGGAGTTCAGAATATAAATTATTGTGATTTTCCCCATAAGCCACTACAACTAATCCTAGGGTTGCCCCTCTGAATCTCACTTTAACTCCTGATTATACTCATTTTTGTGTTTAGGTGTGGAGGCACAGTCACCCTATACAATGGAGGCTGGAGTATCTGGCTTTATAACCTTTGAAGGGTTAAAGGTGATCCATAGGCTGGGGGTGCAGATGGCTGTGGCTGATTTATTCTCTCTCTCTCGATGGGGTTATGTGGTGGCAGGCATGCTACAAACAACAATGCTCAGTGGATCTTACAGCAGACCACAGCAACAAAGAAGGAGTCTGAAATATGAAGAATTGGACAAAACCAGGCTCTGACATCATTCACACCTACTGGCAAAAGCTACAAATAAACCAGCTGCTAATGGATAAAATGCACACAGAATAGGTGGCTGAAGGCCAGGAAGTCCCAGTCCCCAAGGACCCCCAGAAGGGACCAATCCCATCCAACTACCACCTAATAACCTGCCTCAGCACAACATGGAAGCTCCTGTCAGGCATCATATGAATATCAGATGCATATTTCACAGCATTTGAGCCCATTAAAGGTGCGCTACACTGGCCAAAGAGCAGAGGTGGCAAAAGTACAGAAAGGTGGTCACCCCAAACATTGATTTGATTTCTCTGCTGTTTATTCACTGCATTAATTGATAAAAATAGACATTTTAAGATGTAAATTTTTGAAAGCATTCTTGATCTACAGCATTTTTCCCCCACACCTGCAAAAAACTTTTGCATTGCTGGCCCCCAGCTGACCCCCAGCAACACACATCCTGCCCAGGCAAATTCTTGTGGGACTTTCAGATACAGACAAATAAACTGTTAATGACAATCCAATCAGATATAGCAGTGGTGGACAAGCCGAGGAGGAAGGCCTTAGTGATGTAGCAATACAAAGTGAAAGTAACATTGAGAGTAAGGAACAGGAGAAGTTTTATAAATACCAAGGGAAAAGTTAGAGAGGATGTGGAAGGTGAAGGCAACAAACTGGGAGAGTGGCTCCAGCAGATTCCAGATTCTTTATTTGTTGGTGGGAAAGTGGAAAGTAGCTGGAAAAAATAGCCTTCTGTAAAGGTTCTTGAAGGACATTCAAAGCTCTTCTTTGGAGTTTGGCTTCCTTTTGTTCAATTCTTGGTCAAGATGACCCCACGTCTTCAATAATGTGTGGTCTGGGCTCTGAGGAGACTAATCCGTGACTGCTGTATTAGCGCATAGTGTTCCATTGTGTGGTAAAGTAAAGGATATAGAAAGAAGGGTTGACTCAAGACCTTAAAACTTTTCTGCTTTCGTTATCATGACAGGGCCATGGTGCCTGGATGCGTGTGATAAAACTACCACTGGTGTTTCCAGGGTGTGTTGGAGGGCTTGATCCCTGATGTCATAAGGTGCGACCAAGGGTGTGGTAATGAATAAGTAAATCTTGTGTTCAAACATGGTGGGGACCTTTCATCCCCTCACTCACCTCATCCCTGTACAGAGGACTTGTGTAGTACATGATGTCCATGGCACTGCTGTTCAACATATCTCTGAGACCTCTGACTTTGTCTGGAGTGATGGAGTCCACTGTGTCTGTAGGAAGAACATAAAAATACATAAGACACAGCTGCCAGATGCTTGAATTTTTCCAATAAGACAAACAATGGCGGAGTTACGGTAAAAAGCCGTATTGGCAGCGATATGCTACATCTTAACAAGCTGTTCGTGGCTAGTAACGGCGGGTAACCGGCACTTCAGCGGCAATCACCCGATGTTAAAGGGTTAAACAACAATCATTATGCTAAAGAGCAATATTCTGAGAAACCTTGGGTCCTGGCATTCATGTAAATGTTACTTTCACACATACCAATCACCCAAACCTCGTTATTGACAAAAACCGTGCACTGTAACCAAGAGATTAGATACCAAGGTACTTGTAGTTGTCCAGTATATCTGCAATATTGACCCTTCATTCCAGATCGTCTTGCCTCTCTTTGCAACTATTCAGGCTATACCCGGTATCTGTAGCCAGTCTTGTTAATGATCTGGCTAAGGGGGTTCAGGCCTCTGCAGAACAGCAGTGGGGACAGACTTTCTCTGTGGTAAATCCCACACTTGATGGTGACTTGTGCAATTGGTTTGAAGTTGGTCGATGTTGTTGATCGTGTACATTCTAGGCATTCCGGGATCCATGTGTGAGGCATTCTTGTAGTCAGTCCAGGCTCTGCATAGGTTGGCCAGTTTGCTCTTACATTTTCAAGTTATTGCTCGATCTACCAGTAGCTGGTGTTTTGTTCCTCTAGTGTTATCACTTTCTGGGCCTCCCTCATGTCTTGACCCATGTGCCTGTTCATTTTAGCTACTACGGTGCCTGACAGGGACTTCCACGTTGTGCTAAGGCAGGTTATTGGCCGTGGGTTGGATGGTATTAGTCCCTTCTGAGGATCCTTGGGGATCAGGACTGTTGGACTTTTGGTTAGCCATTATGGCTGTTGTTCATCGTATAGCCAAGTATCTCAAAGACCACTGTTGCTGTGGTATAGATCAGCTGGTTGTTTTCAGTGATGTCTGCAATTGGCATTGCCCATAGTGTTGTATTCAAAATTCTAGTAGACTTTCAAAGGGTACTTCATGTAGTCTCTGTAATTAGCAAGGATGGTCTATGACACAAACAGAGGCGTTGATGATGCCAAAGTATTTATAATGAACATGATACATAAACATCTGGGTTCAGACTGGAGATCAAACCACCAACCTGCTGATTAGTAGATGACCTGCTCTACCTCCTGAGCCACAGCCATTCTATAAGGGTGTGGTCGGGGTCACCCTGGATTATGCCACCCCCAGAGGTACTCCTGCAGCAAGAGCTGCTGGGTTCCTCCATGGCTGCAGAGATGACGGAGGGGGCACAGATGTAGAGATGTGATCCAAAACTAAAAATCCCTCATAGAACGCAGTTGCAAATGCCCCACATATAATACAGAGGCCAAGTAGATGGAGACAGAGTTGGAACTGCATGGCTTTCCCTACCTGAAAACAGAGAAATCATCCCAACTGCAGGAATGCCTTAAAGACATAAAGGCCTGGATGACCTCTAATTTCCTGCTTCTAAATTCAGATCAAACTGAAGTTCTTGTGCTCTGCCCCACAAATCTTAGAAACATGGTGTCTAACCAGATACTTACTCTGGATGGCATTACCTTGGCCTCCAGTAACACTGTGAGAAATCTTGGAGTCATTTTTGACCAGGATATGTCCTTCAATGCACATATTAAACAAATATGTAGGACTGCTTTTTTTCCCCCATTTTCACAATGTTGCCAAAATTAGAAACATCCTTTCTCAGACTGATGCTGAGAAGCTAATTCATGCATTTATTACTTCTAGGCTGGACTATTGTAATTCATTATTATCAGGCTGTCCTAAAAGCTCCCTGAAAAGCCTTCAGCTGATCCAAAATGCTGCAGCTAGAGTCCTGACAGGGACTAGAAAGAGAGAGCATATCTCTCCCATATTCCTGGCTGCTCCAGTCTGCATGCCGAAGTATCCTTGAGCAAGACGCTGAACCCCACGTTGCTCTTTGATGCAACCATTGGAGTATGAATGTGCTGACGTTAAATGGAAAGCACTAAATGGGTAAATGCAAATGTGTTGTATAAAGCCCTTTGAGTGCTCAGCTAGAGTAGAAAAGAACTACTCCATTTACCATTTATTAGACCTAATAAAAATATTAGATTAATACTATAAGATTAAGAGTTATGGCATTTTTCTTTAATGGGGGCTGCAGCTCCATCTGGTGGCAGATGGCTGAGTAACATAAGGAGAACCATTTATGGCACTGGGCACCAATTAAAATAAAATAAAAAACAATTAGGCTAACTGACGAGTATGTCTGGTACCAACAAGTGACAACAGCGACAGTTAGTCGTCTATTTGATCCCTCGTCCTGATAACGATGGGCTTGGGCTGTGACGTGACAGCATCAGAACAGTTCAGGTGCAGAGGTGAGGCTTGTTTGCTGGGATGCTGTTGTGGCGATGGCACCAGCTGCAACGACTGGACGAAGGTTTTTACCCAACTTGCCATTAACTCAAAGTTTTAGTTTTTTGGGGGGTTTTTTGTCTACTACTGAAAACCTAAACTGGGACATGGAAAACACTGGAGCTTCGGAACATAGGAACAGGAACACGGATATACAGATAGACATAAATACATCAGGTAATGAGGGATGCAGAAACAGGAGGGCAACACAGCTGAAACTAGTCACAGTAGACAACTTTGACAAAGACTAAGTAAGACTAAGACATACGAACTTGACACACAGATAAACAGTAGGAAGAAGGACTCAACACGAGACACGGTTCCTGAAAGCTGAGAAGTTGTGCTTCACATCCAACATGGAGTTATTACGGTAATTTTCACCAGAGGTTCATGAATTCAGAATTAAAGGGTTAACTGATAAGATTAACTGTACTCGAGAAAATGTACAATCTTCACTTTGAGCTTCTTAATAAGATTATCAATGTGTACATTAAAGAGAAGCATGCACCCTTGCCCTAGCAATGCTAACATCCTCAAACCTCTGTGATCAAGCTTTTGAGAAGAACATGTTAGAGATTGTTAGGCATTTAGAGATTGGACAATAATTGTTCTACATGGATGGATCTCCACCTTTAAGTAGTGGGAGAACATGGGCAGCTTTCCATATTTTATGTATGAGGCTGGACTGAAAAAGGTACGTGGCTGCTTTTGCAATAACATCTGCTGAGATCTTTAAAAGATAATAAGGGTCAAAATCATCAGGACCTCCAGACTTCATCAACATCCTTTTAGAGCTTTACAAACATGAACAACTGAAATCAGCTTAAATTCAAACAAATCAATGTTTCTGGTTTTGGCATCAAAAAATGTAACTATCAAATATAGATCCAGCACATATAAAGTGCTTGTTACGGTAACTGACCACGTTAGCTTTGTCCTTAATTTCATTTGAGCCAATCATGATACGATCAGGGCGAAGCACCGTGTGTATGAGACACGTGAGGGTTTAAATATGTTCTAGTCAGCTGAAGAATTTGAAATCTTGCTTTGGCCAAAATGAATTAACTCCAAAAGAGTATTTGAACCCCAACAGAAGCATGTTTATTACAAATAGATAAGAATGTTAATTTAAAATAATCCGAGGCCGATTCAATATCTGGGAACAAAGTAACTCCGTTAGGATCACTATAGTACACGTCATGAAAGAAAGTCTGCTCATTAAAACTCATTAAAATCCTTTAAGGATTCATCCATACGGATGAATTCAGATGCATTAAATTTAGATGAGATATCTGAAATAAGAACATCCGTAGGAGCAGGAGAAGGTCTGTAACACCAACTACATTATTGTAAGAATTCTTTGGTACACGGCTAAAATCTCAAAATACTTTTCATTAGTAATTGACAAAGTAACAGAACGAATAAAGCTGGCAGGTTTGACTGTGGCAGGCGAGGCAGAGGACCCCAGTGCAGGACTTAGACGAGGACGATACGATAACTTAAAGCTTTAATTCAAAACTGCTTGGCAGCAAAAACATGGACGAGGCACAAAGAGCGCAGCAGGTGAAAAGCAACAACACTGAGACCTTAAATACACAAAAGGATCATGAAACATGTGAGGAACACAGCTGGACACAATAACCCTGACGAGACAGGGGAAGCAAAACTAGATACAAAAATAAAATAATAAAACAGGAAGTGACTAAACATAACACACACACGCAAACTTAACACAGAGGGAACCAAACCAGACCCAAACAGAAATCTAAATACATCACACAGGGAACATTGGGACGTCAAACTAAACACAAGACACAACAGGAACAACAGGAACAACAGAACAGGAGGACGTGGGAGGCAAACCGGACCAGACACCAGAGGAAAAACACAGATCATGGAAAACAACATGAGGGAAACAGGAATCAAACACAAATAACTAAACAAATGACAAACCAAAATCCTGATGCATAACAACGAAACTCAAAGAACAGAATGCGCACTGGCCACCAGCCCAGGATCATGACATAAGCGGGATTTGACACATATGAAAACTCCAAATATCCTCCCAATACCAACTTTAGCCAGTGTAAGTAAGTTTGAGCTCAACTCAAAATATCACCTTTGGGTCACATGGCGGTAATGTTGTATAAAGCAGCACTTTGATCGCTCAAGGATATAGCCTATTACATTAATGTTATTATTAATTATGCTGAACAAAAACAAGAATCACTGAATTAATGCCAGTTTCAATCCTATTTTAGAAGGTGGGTCAGTTTAATGTAAAATGGTGTAAGCAGGATAAAACCACTATACTAAGATTATGAGCCATCCAAAACAAAAGTGTTGAAAACAAACCTCCATCCAAACAGAGTTTGGACCTCCATTCCACAGGAAGGAACTCCACGTGCTCTGTGGTGCGATCCGAGAAGTGTTTCTCCTCCATCTTTCTGGCAGCGTCTCTCATCCTGTCAGACAGACAGAAAAAATAAATTACTTCCAGATTATTCTAATTTCAATTATTTATCTGCTCTTCCAATGGAAATACCCTGATCTCTCACATGCTGGTGTTCCTGATAATGCGACCCTGGTCCATCTTCTGACCAATGCCATGCACCACAAACACAATGTGTGTGGTTTCAGGTGGGGTGTCCTCAGGTGCAGCTTCCTCCACATACCCTCGATGGAGATGTGTCCCACTGCTGGAGGCTGAGAACATGAGAGAAAGGTAATCATGTGTTTAAAGCAGTGCACCATGTTTCTGAAACTGTCAACAAATGTCTCTGAGGGAGGGGCCAGCCACCCTTCAGAGGAAGCTCTGCCGCTTGTATTCACAATCTCATTCTTTTGGTCACTACCCAAAGCTCATGACCATAGGTGAGGGTAAGGATGTAGATTGACCGTTAAATCTACAGCTTTGCTTTCACGCTCAGCTCCCTCCTCACCACGACAGACTGGAGCAGCGGCCCCGATCTGTGTCAATCTCCCGCTCCCTTCGCCCGTCATTTGTGAACAAGACCCCGAGATACTTGAACTCCTCCACCTGGGACAGCAACTCGCCTCTGAGTGGGAACTCCACCCGAGCTGGAGGACACCACCTGATGAAGCCAACAGGACCGCATCATCCGCAAAGAGCAGAGATGAGATTCTGAGGCCACCAAGGCGGTTGTCCAGGGACTGAATGGCCCACAGCAACAGGCCAGACACCCCGTACTGCCACAGCACCTCCCACAGGAAACCCCGAGGGATGCGGTCAAATGCTTCTCCAAGTCCACAAAAGCACATGTAGACTGGATGGGCAAACTCCCATGCACGCTCGAATATCCTCAAGAGGATAAAGACCACCACCCCAGTGGCACCGCCAAAGATCTCCACGTGATGTTGCAGAGACGTGTCAACCAAGACAGCCCTACAACATCCAGAGCCTTCAGGAACTCGGGGCGAATCTCATCACCTGCTGGGTGAACACCACTTTCCCCTTCGAAGTCTCCTTTATGGTTTGTCAGAATCACTTCAAGTCCACCCGAGCGGTGTTCCGCTTAGCCTCCCAGTACCTGTCAGCTGCCTCCAGAGTCCCACAGGCCAACCAAGCCCGATAGGACTCCTTCTTCAGCTTTTTCAGAAGTCTGGGCTTCTCTGCTCAGGCTGCTGCCCCAGTGACCCAGCCCCAGATAAGCAGAAGAAAATGGATGTATGGATGGATAGTTGTAAAACAGCTAACTGATCATCTGCAGAGGAACGTTTATTTGAAGAGTTTCAGTCAGAATTAAGAAATTACCTATACTACAAATCCCACAATGCATTGCAACAGCTGCCGAGCAGGCCGAGACCTGTGCTAACCCGTTCTCCATGTTGCCAATGACACACTGATCAGTGATCAGTGGATAAAAACATCGCTCACTACTTTTTTCAGTGATATTTAAGCTGCCTAACCCCCAAAAATGGCCAAACGAAAAGTGGAAAACAGGGATTTTTCCAAACCGGGGGAGGCAGAGGACCTGCTGACATCTGAGGTAAACCGTGTGTCTCCTTTCCTCACCTGTGATCTGCAGGGAAAAAGAGCGGATTGGTGGGACGAATATGGGAGAAGCTGCAGAGGGAGACCTGCACAGGTGAGCTGACAGTGCATCACTGCGTCACACAGCAGGAAACGCGTCATAATCACCATAACACAGAGAACTTTTTAGAAGCAAAGCTTGAAACCACCGGCAGTTTCAGTCTTTTCTGGAGGAAACAGCTTCTGAATTTGGTGCACTGAGCGATCTGTCAGTTCATGAACAGTAAAGTAAAAGTCTTAGCAGGGCTCCTGGATGAGTCGGCCTTTCTCTGCGACATAATGAAGCATCTTAATGCGTTAAACCTGCAGCTTCAGCGACAGGACCACATGATGACGCGTTTAATTGTCCAAAAAATAAAAATAAATCAGTGCAGGTCACCCCCGCGGTGTTTTCAGCTGCACTTTTTGATGATAAGATGGACACACTGTTCAGTTAACAACATTTTTCCAACTGGGAAGCACAGAAATTCACAGTTGCTGCAGGTACTCCAGTGCAGTGGTTTGAATCTATCTAAAAGACTCCAAATTGTTCACGTAATTGAACAATTTGGAGTAAGGTTAATTATGGAGTTCCACAGGGTTCCATGCTAGGACCAAATCTAATTACATTGTACATGATTCCCTTGGGCAGTATTATTAGAAGGCATTGCATACATTTTCATTGTTATGCAGATGATACTCAGCTTTATCTATCTATGAAGCCAGATGACACACATCAATTAGTTAAACTGCAGGAATGCCTTAAAGACATAAAAGCCTGGATGACCTCTAATTTCCTGCTTCTAAATTTCCACAGTGTGTCTTTTGTCCTCTCTCTCTCCCCTCAGCCCCAACCGGTCTCAGCAGATGACTGCCCCTCCCTGAGCCTGGTTCTGCTGGAGGTTTCTTCCTGTTAAAAAGGGAGTTTTTCCTTCCCACTGTCACCAAGTGCTGCTCATAGGGGGTCACTTTGACTGTTGCCTTGTCTCTGTAATTATTGCAGGATCTTTACCTTACAACATCAAGTGCCTTGAGGTCACTCTTTGTTGTGATTTGGTATTAGGCAAATAAGATTTTATTAAATTAAATTTAAATTCAGATAAAACGTAGGTTATTGTACTCAGAGCTGCAAATTTTAGAAACATGGTGTCTAACCAGATTCTTACCCTGGATGGCATTACCCTGGCCTCCAGTAACACTGTGAGCAATCATGCATCCTTTCTCAGACTGATGCGGAGAAGCTAATCCATGCATTTATCCAAAATGCTGCAGCTAGAGTCCTGACAGGGACTAGAAAGAGAGAGCAGATTTCTCCCATATTGGCTTCACTTCATTGGCTCCCTGTTAAATCTAGAATAGAATTTAAAGTCCTTCTCCTCACATACAAAGCTTTGAATAATCAGGCCCCATCTTATCTTAAAGACCTCATAGTACCGTATCACCCCAATAGAGCACTTCGCTCTCAGACTGCTGGATTACTTGTGGTTCCTAGGATACTTCAGAGTAGAATGGGAGGCAGAGCCTTCAGCTTTCAGGCCCCTCTTCTGTGGAACCAGCTCCCAGTTTGGATTTATATTGTTTCATGTTTGATACAAGAGTCGATCCAGGCGGCTGTAAAGCTGCATTAGGGAGAACTCTAGAAAAGCCCTTCTGCAGCAGGTATCACTTCTCTGCTCCAAGCCCCTCTCACCAGGTGACCAGGTTTGTGCTTCTTATAGTCTTGTTGACGTTGTGTTTCCCCGATGCTGCACAGCATGTCAGCAGTATTCCCCAGCTGAAATTCATGGAATAGACAGAAACCGCATCATCCCTGTGTCATCCCATATACCTTTAGAGAAGCCCAGTTTCTGAGTGACAGTACGTGCAATCTTGGATGTGGTGGCGTCGCTGTACAGGTACACTTCATCCACACTGTGCCAGTCCACATGACTCCTGCTCAGCTTCAGACTGTGGATAGCTGAGAGACAGTCACACTGTAATTAAGAGCAACTGACATACTTCATGCACAATAATTAATTCACTAACTCCCATGACAGTGTGAGGACTTGAGTCAATGTGACAGGTCACGTCTGCTTTTCCTTTATTTTACTTGTTATATAAATGCTCTTATTTTTATTATCGTGACTGCTATAACAAAAGAAATTCCCAAATCTGGGGTATATGGAGCATATTTTGTCTTTTTACAGAATTTAGGATCAATACACATCACTTGACTGTTTGGCATAGTTATGGCCAACACACACACACACCTGCAGACATGTAGATGTGTGTGTGTTGGCTCCTTTTTGCAGCCTTCACAGACATTAACAGTCATCTTCTGTGCCTGACATACACGACTACATCACTCTAGGCTTTGCTGTCTGTCTTGCATTCCCTACCGTCCTTGCTGTCCACTGTGGCGGTCACTGCCTCCATCTCATAGGTGTCCCTCATCTGTTGCCCCCGGAAACGTGAAAGGTGTTCCTGCTCAATGAGATCGCTCTCGTCCTCCTCCAGGGGAAGCCAAGTTCCATCAATGAACCACTGTCCCCTCATCACAGGAATCCGGTCTTGTTCTGTGGAACACCACGTGATTTTTATTCAATAGCTTGTTTGTCTAATCCAGAGATCGTCACATCCAGGCCTCGAGGGCCGGTGTCCTGCAGGTTTTAGATGCGTCTCTGCTTCAACACACCTCAGTCAAATATAGGAGTCATCAGCAGGACTCTGGAGAACTTGGCTGCACACTGAGGAGGTAATTCAGTCGTTTGATTCAGGTGTGTTGGATCAGGGAAACATCTAAAACCTGCAGGACACCGGCCCTCGAGGCCTGGATGTGACGATCTCTGGTCTAATCTAAGACAGAGCGTAGTATCTGAGTAACAGTAAAGAGAAACAAATTGTGTATGCAACAGATAAAAACCCTGACAGAATTCGATATCTGTCCTCCACTGTCAGCAGAATGAACACTACAGACACAAAAGGAACGGTACTGAAAGAATCTGTCAGGCAATTTAGTTTTTTACATCATTACTGTTGCAGGAAACAGCTACAGAAACACACATACGGTCCATCACATTCACTGGTGGCCACTGCACACTCCTGCAAGGCAAGCAGGCATTAAATCCCTCTCTGTGCCACATAAACTTTATGTGTGTGTGTGTGTGTGTGTGTGTCTGTGTGTGTGTGTGTGAGAGAGAGAGAGAGAGAGAGAGAGAGAGAGAGAGAGAGAGAGAGAGAGAGAGAGAGAGAGAGAGAGAGAGAGAGATCTAAATAGTAAGCGAACTGGTATAGAAATTATACGTTATCGTCATTTTGGATTTGAGGATGTGGGGAAGATAAAGACTGAATATGTGTACAGAATAAAGCCCTGTATGAATGTCAAATGTGCCGTTTAAAGCACTCTGAGTGCTCAGCAAGACCAGAAAAGTGCTTCGCAAATGTCAAACCAGGACAGTGTGCTGTCATGGCAGAAACACTGGTTGTAACCGCGGTGCAGTATTTCAGTGCAGTCGGAGCTCATTCAGAGGTGGTAGTAGTAGAAGCAGCAATAACTGCACTTGTTTCTGCTATGAGGGCCAAAGACGCTGACACCAGCACTCGCTAACAGTCCTACCAACAGCTCTGTCATTATTGAGATGCTCACGGTTCCAGTAAACGGGATAGCACTCCTTCTCCTTGATATCCACTTCATAAAGCCCCCCTCGGACACACACTGCCTCCACACTGATGTAGTCTGGCTCTCTGATCTCCTCTGACACGGAGAGCCGCTGCACCCCGCCCCGCTGCACCGCCGGTTCCGCCCTCACACTTCCAAAGTCCGCGGCCGAGCTTTCCGGCTGCAGTTCGGGGGATCTGGCCGTCTCTTTCTCGTCGGCTTCGATGGGATCGACGGGGCGTTTGACCTTATCCGGGTTCTGTTCACAGAACCGCCGGTAGATAATCTCGATTTTTAAAGAGTCATGCCCGACGAACGGCTTCCACGTCCGCTTGTCCTCCTTGTAAAACCAGCGGACCTCCTCCGGTCCCAGCTCCGTGACGATGTCACCGCGGTGCCGGGAGCTGTTGGACCGGACGCGCTTCTTGGCGGTAACGTTGCCGTCGCTTTCGGTGTAGTTTGGCTCGATGTCCAGAAAGGATGAGGCAGAATATTCCTCCCCAGTCAGGCCCAGTATCATGCCGTCCTGGGATGATAACAGCGGCAGGTGCGTGTCCAGTAAGCCCGGCTGTACCGGCTCCCTGTCCACGGCACCGATGCTGTCCGCCAGTGGGTTGTCGTCGAAACCGGACACGAACACATCATTTGCCATGTCCCACTCACTGCTGCTCACGGAGTTATTCTCCGAGCTCTGCTGCCGGATAGTCGCTCTGTCCTTTAAAGCGCTCATTTTGAGAATGAGCGCAGGAAAACAGTCTATTAAAACACGACGATGCCCTCTCCGCCAGACCAGATCAACGCTTTATGTCTCTGCAGCTGGTAACATCTGTATGAACGACCGCTCTCCCCGACTCACAGTGTTTCTTACCATTATAGCCACAAATGCCAAACTGAATAAAGGAAACGTGGAGCCCTGCTTTGCATCCCCCTTTTCTCATGACAATGGCTGGAATAACTCCTGATCAAGCTAGAATCGCTCCCTGCTGGCAGGTAAAATGCGCAAGTTTAACTTCCTGTTCAAACCTTCAAAATAAACTATATACATAAGCGAAGAAAACGGATTTTACAAAGCATATATATATATATATATATATATACGACAAAAACTGGTAACGCAAAGCACACAGAAAACAGAGGAAGCGTGTGCGCGCTGTGTGAGTCACACACAGAGCTGCAGGCTCTTAATTTGAAAGTCTGATGTGGCTTTCTTCGTCTGCTTGACTCTTTCAGTCTAAATGAGGTCAAACAAGCATCTGAGGCTGCAGCTCAGACCGGTTACAGTTTCAATAAGCATATACTCTCAGGTCGACTATCAAATTCATTTCTTGTCTAATTAAAACTCTATTTTTTTTTTAATGTTTGCAATAAGTTTGAAAATTTTACAATTTTAGCACGAAATTTCCATGAACGGAACCTCAGTACCAATGAATGACATGGCCGCTGGGTTCAAAGAGTGAAAAGGAAAAAAATAAGACCCGTCACCAATATCCTCCCACATTAATGAAATATTAAATAACTGTAGAAGTCAGGGTAACATTACAGCACATTTCATAATAGAAAATCCATCAGCAGACGTCTGATTATCTTCTGCAAAATGATTTTTGCTTTGATTTGGATCTCTTGCCCTAAACTTTTATCCTTTAGTCACCTCTGGGTTAGTAAACATAAAATACATATTCCAGCAACAAATATGTGTTCAATATTAACAATACTTAATTAATAATTTATTATAATTAATGAAATCAAAACAATTTAAAACGTGTTGCAAGAGATTGATATTCTGTGATTATCTTTAACATTTCTACATATACATTTAGGCCACTGCATCCTAGAGCAGAGACAAAAAACTTACTGTACATACTGCACTCTTGTACAAGTGTGTATACGACATAATGTCTTTGTGTTTATATTATCTATAACAATAAGCCAAAGAGCAGGATATAAGCAGAGGCACTAACATGGCTGATTTTGACCTCTAGACAGTATAAAGCAAGTGGAAAAGGTCAAATTTAGTGACTAAGTTCTATCAGCATCATCACGCCTGCTACCTTTGGTGCACCCCAACACTGACCTCACACAGCACAGCCTGCCTCAGCCCCACAGAGAACCACAATCCTGCACACTAACCACTCACACAAACTGTCCAGGTTTGCATGCAACCTTTGAATAACGTAAAATTATTATTCGTCAACTTGTTTTGCAAGACATTTCACAAAAACACAATTCAGCAACACACCCTGTATGGATCCAATATCCAATTGAATTTGAGTTTCTAATTGAGTTTCTCATTTATTCAGATTTTACAAGTAAGCAAAATAAATGTCACTTTCTGAGCAGTTGACTTTGAAAAAATAAATCACTGCTCTTCCTCTCCTGTCCCGTCTTTCTTGCATCTTCATCCATCTCCGAGCGTCACACAGTAACATGTGCAGACACAAGTTTGTTTGCTGATATCTGTGAGCTGCTTGAAAAGGTGGGTTTGAAATAACCTGCCACTTTAAAAAGGTAACGCGTTTTTGCTGGCTTCTCTTCTGGAGCGCTAGGTTGATGTTGAAATACCGCAAACACAAATTTGACATCTTCACAATGACCGCATCACAGGGACGTGAAGGAAAAAGGACGTGCTGAGGGTCGCAGCACAGGATTATTTTCTTAGGATCTCCATGCCGACGGCTGGAAGCATCGCCATGCTGCAGCAGATGGAAAATGATCTCTTTCTACAGTATTAAGGTATAAGGTCCCCCTGCACAGCAGTACACAACGCCAAAAAGTGAAGGCAAAAAACTCCAAAAGGTTTCTTCATCTTCTCCTGATATACCGCCTCTGAACCCTGACGTCACTCCTCTGATTAAACAGTGTGAAATGGGTTGTTGACCAGAATTCGCCTATGATAAAAATGCTGTACTTTACTTTTTTAGAAAGGAACATTCAGTCTCACGTGTATTTAAATATTTATTTTGGTAATTAAAAATAAAACCTTCTCTTAATAAGCATTGGCTCGTTGTTGCGGTGGGCGGGCCCAAGCCCTTCAGGGACCGCCCACAACGCCGCTGCAGTCTGATGGAATGGACGCTTCTGTACCTTTGCGGCCTCCGTAGCTGAGAACTTCCTGTTATAACTCTCAGGAAAGTGTTTTTTTCCTCTGGAATAAAGGGGCTAGTATGAAATGGCAGCGGTATTTCTGGCCACACTCTATGAGTACTCTCCGCTGTTTTACATCAGTGTGGTGTCGCTGTGCTTCGTGGTAACCGCCGCTATGGTCCTCGGCTGGTAAGTGATGCTTAGCCACTTTAGCTAGCCACACTTTATATACAATTTACAGTTGTTCCCGCTGCACCGGGATCCTCCGGATTTAGTTCAAGGTTTATTATTATATCGCTTTCTGGCGCGTGGATGATCTTAGTGAAAGATGCCGGTCTTGTGCGAAATTCTGTTCCCCTGTGTTAGAGGATGGCAGAAATATTTGGTTCCCCCCATTTAACTTTGACAAATCAAGAGCAAATGTTTTCATATCCACAGGAGCTTTTGTCCTTGATGAGAGGAATTAACACCGTAAAACACTTGATGGTAAATTAACGTGTTCCCAAGTTATGGAGGGGGAACAGAATATTTCGGCTGGCTGTAACTTTGGCAAATAAAGAGCAAATGTTTTGTTTTTTTTTACCAGTAGCTGTAGATTAATATGAAAATTACAACCTTGACATGATTTTGTGGAGTCGTTTTACCGAGAAATCCGCTGCAGTGCGCGCTCCCCACACAGGGGGAACAGATTTTCACAGGGGAACAGAATTTCGCACAGCACCGGGACTGTAATGGCCGTCATAGTACAACAGCGCGCTGCTGCTAGATATCTGTCCAGAGAACCGCTGAGAAATGCTATTGTTTTTACAGTCATTTTCATGGGTTCGGAACTAATTGGACAAACTAATATAAAAGTCTAAGTTTAGTATTGTTTACACCGTCACGCTTACATTATATTGTTGACAGGCAGTGACTTTAGTAAATTACTTTTCTGGCTATAATCTGGGAAACATCTGTTAAGCATATCTATCATGAATGATATCATTGATCATTTTTAGTGTATCAAACGGTAGAAACTGCAATCACTCTGTGACAAAGTGACTTTCATATATTTATTTATCACAGTTAAAACTGGCATCAAAGATGTATTTATTTATTTGTTAAACAGAGATCTGGCCAAGACGGCAGCAGCAGCTGCAACAAATATAACATTACAGTTCTATAAAGATATGTAAAGTGACCAGAAAGTACTGGATGGATTAAAATGTAGATACAATAACAGAGTCATAAAATATTTAAGAACAGGTAATTTCTTTATTTTATGTAAGCGCTTCATAAATCCCGTTGACCACAGTCTGTTTACCAATATTAGCAAAAACATAGTGAAAACAGGGACTATGTAAAATTTGTTTTAATTCCAATGTCCAACATTAATTCTTTTCTAGTCTTACTAGCACTTCAGACTACAAATTACATTTTAATATTGATGACATTAGTTAGTCTGTGCACTCAAAGCACTTTATCTGCCTCACATTCATGGCCAATTAAGAGTCCCCTAATTAACATGCATGTCTTTGGACTGTGGCAGGAAACCCATGCAGGCACCAGCAGAACACACAAACTCAGAAAGGCCCCAGCCGGGGTTCAAACAGTGCTAACCACCCTGCAGCCCCCAAACAGTACGTGTCTTATTCATTAGCAGTGGTGATGCAGTTGTATGCAACAGGATCACGAGCTATTCTACCTTCTCCATCCTTTATTTTCCCTTCCATCATTTTGCTATTGGTTGATCTTAGGTTCATTTCTCCAGAGAATCTGAAGTGTTGTGTACTTGGCTCGATGTTATGATGAAGATTTTTCTTTACCGTGGAAAGAATCCTGTGGTCAGAACTGGTGTTTTTATGTTTCTGAATTTCAGTCCTCTGATTCTCATTACCAAGCCTCCTAATGTTCCCGCTCTTTATCTGATTGTTTGATTTTGCAGCCTGTTTAACTGGCATTAAGTGCTCCTTCAATTCCATGTTGTGCTTGGAAATGCAAATGCAACCCTTGGAAACAATTCAGACCTTTTTTTGTTTGGTTAACTGGTGACGAAATGACAAAGAAACAGTCTACACAGCTGCATTTAAACCCCTGAAATTATGGCTCTGTGCATAAAAAAACTGTAATTACTCAGTTCAGTATTTTTGTTCCATCCCTTTGAGATTAAAGCTCATAAGCTGCACGTCTGTTTTATTTCCCGACCTAACTGTAAAGTCAACAGTGTAGCAGTTTGATCAGAAGTGTGTGTTTCTATACAGTGTGTGCACTTCTCTGCTTTTTACCATGTGTTAGAAAATGAAGAGCGCAGCACCGGACAGAAACACTCTGCTTACACTCCTTCCTGTGCTGTAGGTTTGGCTTTGACGTCCCGGTTATCCTTCGCAGCTACGATGAGCCGGAGCCCAGCACACCAACCCCTGAGAAGCAAATGGTTCAGGTGACCAACCCCTTCACCCTGGAGTTGGGTTGTGGACCAGCAAGTGTTACTGGTGAGAACAGGAATGAGGAATGCTGGCACTGGGAAAAGGTGGTTGTCGGCCCAAAAGTATGAGGGGACATTTGACCCATATCCAAGAAATGTCTGTTAACTCCTCGTTTTCTAGTGTAGCTGCAGCCAGATGTACGTACCAAGAAGGAAACATTCAAACCTGTTTACGGTTAGAAAAATGAGCAACGGAGCAGGTTTAAACAGGGTTTTGAACCTCTGTGAAGTTTTTTCTTTTCTGTTTTGCTGTCTTCAGTTGGCGTGTCAGTCAGACCTTGCTGTCTGGAGCCCTGTGTCCTGAGCTGTTTCTGGGGCTGCGAGGTCAGTACTTTGCAAGGAGCACTGCAAGCCCACCAGCACGGCATGATGCTCAGCACCCACCAACATTTCCAGGAGGCCCTGAACCTCCGTTATCATCATTGCCAGGAGTTCCAGTATCCTGTATACTGCTAACAAGATGCAGAGAAGCAGCTCTAACCAGAATTACTGCCTCTCAATGATGATATGATGTTTTTGACCTGTCAGATATAAAGATTTATTGTTTGAAGAAAGCCCCCCCCCGGTATGGTGAGTTGATCTAAAAAATGCACTAAAATCTATTTGCCACAGATCAGATCATACTTTGATTTAATGAGCGTCTCTGCTGAACACATTGAAAGATAAATTTGAGCTGCCAAAGTGTTTGAAATGTGAACATATCTCCAAATTTACTCCCTTTCATTACCTCATTACAGGGCATTTCAAGTTTCAAACTGAGTGTTTTTGGCCGATATAACAAGACTTGATTTCTTTTGTGACATTTTTCAAAATGTTTCATTTTCATGCATAAAAATTACGTCACCATATTTGGGTTTTATGGGCAACGTAAGTGTTAAAAACAAACACATATGGTGAGTTATTTTAAAACCTTACATCAGATTGATTACATCACTCTTTCGGCACATTATAACTTTAAACAACATTAGGCCATTTGTCCATAACCTCACTGAAGCACGGGGTGGGAACTGGGTAACTACCCTTTACCCAGCAGCTTCACATGTGTGCAAACTGTGCTTTGTTTCTTCTTCCAGCACCAATGAGCTCCAGTTTGGTCACTTTCACTGTTAACTTGGCAGCAAAGTTTCCAACATGTGTTATTAGTCATCAGTCGATCAGTTCCATCCTTTTCATGCTCAGATTCCTTTCGCTTCATGCTAACACTGTAGCTCCTGCTGTTAGCGTCTTTGACCCTTGCTCAGTATACGCAGTGAGGATGCAGAGGAGCGGCACACACAGATCCCGGCTGACCAGAGCATCACCGATTTTGGGCCGCTGCCAAGACAGCGCTACCCCCTCGTGGCGGTGCTGACGATGGAAGAGGCACGACCCAGAAATCAGAACCACATCGTGAGTGATGTTTATGCTGTGAGGAGAGCTGCAGGTCAAAGAGCAAACAGGCCAACATGAGATTTGAACCTGGAACCTTTTTGCTGTAAGGCAACAGTGCCAACCACCCCATGCTACCCTCCTCTGAGCACTCGGAATCAATCTCAACTCCAAATTTGATCAAATTAGAAAGTTTAACGCCTCCTGATCGCAGTGAAGTACAAACAGGGATCTTATGAAGTGGTAGAAGTAATTGAATTACTTCTCTT
The DNA here is from genome assembly GCA_015108635.1 of Andinoacara biseriatus. Classification (NCBI taxonomy): domain Eukaryota; kingdom Metazoa; phylum Chordata; class Actinopteri; order Cichliformes; family Cichlidae; genus Andinoacara; species Andinoacara biseriatus. Next base: position 27,131 of record VUQJ01009063.1, on the reverse strand, counting down.
CCAGGTGGCCAGTGTGACAGTTATTCATGTTCCTGATGACAAGTACAAGCTTTCTGCACGGGTTCTCTTCCAGTACCTCCTCACCGCACAAGGGAGCATGTACGAGTTAAAGGTCAGTCACAGCTCCATATTTTTGCTTTTAAAAACTCCGGGAACTGCAGGTAATCCTGCAGTCTGAGTGCAAAGTGCTCTAATGAGATAATCTGATATGATCTTTAAAATATGCTGGGCTGATTATTCAAGACGTATGTGAGCACAGTGATTTTAAATTCAATCCTGGGTTTACCAGGAAGCCAATATGGGAGAAATCTGCTCTCTTTCTCATTGTTGGTTTACTGCAGTGTTTTTGGATTAATTGGAGGCTTTTTGGGAGCTTTTAGAACAACCTGGTAATGAATGTGTTAACGAGTTATTTCAGCGTCACTCTGAGACGGGATCGTTCTGACTTCAGCAATATTGCACAGATGAAGGAAAGCAGTCCTACATATTTGTTTAATATGAATATGAAACTCTACATGTGCTAAACATCTACTGTACAAACAGTTTGAAGCTACATTAGAAAAATAAAAAAATATAGTGTTTACATATTTATTTCTGTGGCTCCTATAAATGACTGCAGGAAGAACCCGAGGACGTGCCGTGTGACGTCCGTTAGCTGCAGTCGGCCTGTGTGGAACTAACCAACAATCAGCAGCAGTTAGAATCTCCTGAACAGCCAACATCATCTATAAAAGGAGAAAAATCATTTACTGTTAATAACTTGTACAAAAATATTTTTTTCCTACTTGCAGTTCATTAAAATCAGTTATTGCAACAGTTTTTTTTTAATCTGTTTAGTCATCAAATTCTAGCAGAAAGTCTTTTTCAATATATCCGCTCTACACAAATCCCCTTTGGGGGCTGCGTCAGGAACGGCATCCGGCGTAAAACTCTGCCAGATTAAACGTGGACATACCCGCTGTTCATTTAGCAGCACAGCAGTTACTGCGCAGCAGCACCCGGGTATGGCAGGATGCTGGAGCGATGACAGAAGTGGAAACACTGATGCTGTCAGTGATGACGTGGCTCCGACAATGTGGAAAATGCTTTCTCGGGAAGTATTTTAGATGGTTTTTCCGAGGGATTCCTTTTATAATTGGGGTTAATTCAAATCTGACCTTTAGTCTAGGGTCAGATTTTAAATATTGAAAAGAATCCTAAAATCCAAAATAAAAATGTTATGACTGGAAAGTGGAATTATGTTGAGTATGTCTCACTAGTGTTGGCCCAAGCTTGGGTAAATACGGATGGTTACGTGAGGAGGGGCATATGGCGTAAAACCTGCCAAATCAAACATGGTGATCATCAAGAATGTGATTTCCAGAGCGGAGCGGTTGGGCCGGGTTAACAGTGTCCACCTCCGGAGCTGTCGGCCAACAGGGTGCCGGTGGAAACTGGACTGCTGTTGGGCTAAGACAAAGGAAGAGGAGAGGAGGAAGGCATGTTAGGAGGCAGTAAGAGAAAGGGGCCCCCTAAAGGGAGCAGCCAAAAGAACCATTAAATTGGGATAAAAAATGCATTTTTAGTATAAATAATACACTTTTTAGTGCTGTTTGTTAGGCAGAATTCATAGATCCTGACAGACGTTTGTTTACCTTTCAAACAAACATAAAGACTCTGCTGCAGCTTTATCAGCAGAACTATCTGAGCAGCTAGAGTCCTGACAGGGACTAGAAAGAGAGAGCATATTTCTCCCATATTGGCTTCACTTCATTGGCTCCCTGTTAAATCTAGAATAGAATTTAAAGTCCTTCTCCTCACATTCAAGGCTTTGAATAATCAGGCCCCATCTTATCTTAAAGACCTCATAGTACCGTATCACCCCAATAGAGCACTTCGCTCTCAGACTGCTGGATTACTTGTGGTTCCTAGGATACTTCAGAGTAGAATGGGAGGCAGAGCCTTCAGCTTTCAGGCCCCTCTTTTGTGGAACCAGCTCCCAGTTTGGATTCAGGAGACAGACACCCTCTCTATTTTTAAGATTAGGCTTAAAACTTTCCTTTATGATCAAGTTTATAGCCAACTTAGCAACTTTGTTGCTAGATTTAGGGACTTTTCAGAACCCCCTAGCAACTCTTTTTTTTCCCCCCAAGAAGCAACAAATTTAGCGACTTTTTCCTGTGACTTTAGCAACTTTTAGAAATAGCCTGGAAAGCCAAAATCTGTGCGCACACAGCGCTCGTACTGCATCCTTTCATACACTTGGCCCGGCCCTTGCTTCAGTCGTTCCCCCCCCCCCCCCCCCCCCCCCCCCCCCCCCCCCCCCCCCCCCCCCCCCCCCCCCCCCCCCCC
>VUQJ01009061.1:10002-21852 GCA_015108635.1 Andinoacara biseriatus | reverse complement strand
CTTCCCCCCGAAAAAAAAACCAAAAAAAAAAAACCATGAGAAGCCTCATTTCTAATTTGCCTTCACAGAAAAAATCCTGCTGCTCTTTTACGGCAAAATTGTCAAAATTTACATATGTTGAAGTGATATCATAGTCTTTCTGTCTTTTCATTATACCTGATTTTTCACAATCTCTGAGGAGTAACATAATATGGGAACAAATGGGCTTTTAAAAAATATATATATTTGTATTTGTACTTGTTGGGACTGTTAAAATAGAAAATATTGTGCAAAATGTCCGATTAAAAAGGTCTGATTATATATTTGCTTTGCACTGCCTGTAGATTTTAGACCGAATTGCTCATTGATCTCAGTAAGTCATCAGATTACAAAAAAAGATGAAGGCGAGTGCACGCTAGTGTACAAAACTCACAAGAAACAAATTTCAAATGCTAATTTTTAAAAGATGTGTTTCCTGGGTCTAAAATGCCCTGAGTGCAAATTTCCAATAAAAATCGTTTTCATGGAATTTTTATTTTAGTGAAAGTTTCAGATAAATATCAAAATAAGACGTATCAAGGGATGAATCTTCCAGGCTGAGTGTGAACGATATAGTTGTTTTTTTAAGAGAATAAATTGTGGTACTGCATCTGTGGTACACAATTAAATATGCTGGAAATGATACAAAGAGTAAATCTCTTGACTAGTCAAGAAATGATTCTTTTAGAGGACTTATTTTGCAGAGAGCCTCCAAGTGCAGTGACAATTTGTTCATTTTATATATTTCAATATATTTTCCTGATCGATTACCTGATAAGATTCTGTTTCGCAAGTTATTCAGTAAGTGCTGAGCTACATTTCTGTACCAAACAGGCAAATAAACTACTCAAAGTTGTGACACTGATTTCTCTTTAAGGATTTCAGCCTCTTCAGTCACTGTACAAATTATATAAATCTTTTAGGAAACTGTGAGAATCAAGGAAACATGAACAGCTAGATATTTTTTCTGTAAAAACGGAAATAAATGTAAGTGCACTTTATTTACACCTTCAATTAAATAATTTTTATGCATTTCTACAGAATTGATCACAAATGTTTGTAATTATGCAACAAAAATAAGTGCAGTCCAACTTTGTGTGTGCTATGCATCCCATATACAACATGCCGGTATCAATTTCACTTTAAATATAATTTTAAAGCGCATTAAAGCACTTTTTAATGCTGCACCTTTCCAGTTTCTCAGCCAGGAGTAGCTCTTAGCAGCTCTTAAAGAACAAAAAACTGCAACAACATGAAGATTAACAGAAATCTCAGGTGATCAAAAAAGAACAACACGCCCGAGTTTTGACTTTACGGGACCAAACAACATCCCGGATCATCGGAGGCCGATTTCCTTCAGCATTTCAGAACAGAGAGTGCAAGCGGCTACATTATTATTATTATTAATAATAATAATAAACACTGAAAGAATATTATACTTCATTCAATATTTGAAAAATGTTTTAAGAACAATGAGGACTTCATGAAGGCATTAAAACAGAATTACTGAATGGGTGATTCGGGTAATTTAGATTTTTAATAAAATCAACATTCTTGATGTAATTTCCACACACAGCAATAGCCTCTGGTTTTTGGTTACTGTGTGCATTGCTCCCTCTACTGGTTAATGATTATTGGAAGAAACTGTTGAATTCTGTAAGTCACCATCAAATATTATAACTCCACAGTTCTGTTTGAGGAAACGTGACCTTGCCAAAAGGTGTTTAATAGAGCGTATAATAAGTGGAATACGGCTTTTTCTTCTGCTGATATGCAATATTCACTTTGAGTTAATAAAACAGAGGCGAAGCGCAATTTTGTTTTCCAATTTTAGACACACAATATTATATTCATCACCTGCACAATTAATGATTTAAAAACACACACACACAAAAAAAAGCTTCTGACTGTCACTGTCCTCAGCCGGTCATTCAAAATCTTGGCGCCAGAACGTCAAACCACATTCCAGCACAGTCCAGGAAGGTCTGGGCTTTTAGGTGTTCCTCCTCATACTTGGCTGAGGCGAGTTAGCATTTCATGGGCTGACGAACCTGAGATTGAGCCTAAAATCAACATTCTCAGGTTGGACAGTCCTTGAAAGGACTACTCAAGATTTAAAGCGGTCTTTAAAGATGTCTTGTTCAGGCCCTCTGCGAGCCTTCACACGCAGCGTCCACACTGAGGGCAAATGTGCACAAAAATAAAATTACTTGACAAAAAAAAAAAGCCTGACTATGAAAATGCTCCAGATGTGATTGCACATCTGACTGATGGGTGTTCTGGTGAGCTGTTTTTCCATAATTCAGGTGCACAAATACCTACTTTATAACCCCATGGTGCAGAGCTGAAATAATATTGTAAGTAATAATATTTTGGTCCCCAACATTTCTAATCACTCAGCCCTAAATATCACTCAAAGGTAGATTTATTTTTTAAGCTAAACATAAGAATCTCATGAGAGCAGACTCCTGATTTTATTGATTCATTTTTGTAGTCTTGTAGTATTTCCTGTATGATTATCTAATGCATATGAAATAAAATAAAGCAGCAACTCTAATAAAAAATGTACTTTTAAAACATAAAAGCATTTTAGCTGTGAGCCACATGCATGGTTAAAGGGTGTGATTTTGGCGCGGGAAGTGACTGTCCAGCGAGAATAAGACTGAGAAAAAAATACTTGAAAAATAATCTATTAATGGAAACATCAATTCAGCTTAATTGTGGTTACACAATTTAATTCCTGTCTTTGTAATCTAAATAGGTTATTTGCTTAAAGCAGGGTTCATCATCGAATAGAGGTTTGAACCTGATGACAAACACTGCCACAGTTAAAGGCATTCAAACAACACATCTGGGCTCACATTTGTGCAAATTTTCTCATTCAAAAACTCCAGCCATAGATTAACACCACATCTGGCCCTCTGTTGTTAGCTAACTTGCACTAAAACCACTCAGAGAGCAATTAAACACTCAGCCAACGGAGCTTAATGCACAAACTACATCTCATACTAAAAACATCTAAATCACCCTGGCCTGACTTTATGAGGACAGTCCAGTCTCTTAGAATTTTAACTCTCATGATAAACTATGCAGATGGTGAGGGGAACACACACACACAAACACACACACACACACACACACACACACACACACACACAGAGCGAGTGAGAGTGAAAAGAGAAGGAGGGAGCGAAAGGGAAAGACAATACTTTACCCTCTTCAACAGACTAATCTAAACCCTCTTCACATGATTCAGAAATACTTCATTGTCTGAATTATTCATCCTCCACTCGCTGCATTAAGCTACTGCTCTACGCTGGCCTACTCACACCATCTCTTCAACATTTACAATCCAGACACACTCACTGCCAGATAGCACTTTAACCAAACAAATAACAACCATAAAAATACAGTTCCTTTCCGTGGTTTCTCAAGCATAATTGTACCAAGTTTGCAAAGTGTCATTCTGTCTGAGAGCTTTCATAGTCTGCCCTGTGTAGTCCTTACCCACAAAGCAGACTCCTCAGACCCAGTCAAGCAAGGCAGGGAGGCAAGCTTCATCTTCATGAAAAGTCAAGACCAAAAGAAGGCGCACAGGAAGAGAGCACAGCAACCTGGAGTTAGAAGTTGGTGACATGAGGATGAAAAAGAAACAGGTCGCTGAGTTATAACGGCCACTCCTGCTGTCTTTACCAAGCTGTGACCTCATCATGCTCTGTACTACCAATGGGGATGCAACTCACACACACACACACACACACACACACACACTAAATAAATAAATAAAAATGACACAAAGACGAGCTGTATTTCTTCTGCACAGCCCAGAAATGAGTTTCAGGTGAGACTGAAATGTGAAAACTGTATTTAAAAAATGAAATAAACTGCAGTGTTGATGCTGTGTTACGTGATATCTATATGTGAGGTGCCGTCGCTACAGTAGGAGCCAGCTGTAGCTTCATGTTTGATCAGTTCAGCTTCCCAGACAAACGAAGGATTTTCTGTCTTTTTCCTGCGTTTCTGCAGAGGTGGATGTTCAGCGGGAGACACGATGACAGCAGCGCCTGACACGTCTGCTCAAATGAAGTTTGCAGTTCAAAAAGTATCTTTATAACAGGCATAATGGAGGGAATGTGCCAGTTTCCGCACATGCCACAGCTGCCATTAGGAGTGGAAACTCAAGAGGAGAGCATCTTTAGCTCTCTTACACCGAGCCATCGTGGCACACAGGCATTTCTCCATAGCAACAGGCTGACCTCGTTTCTATGGTTATGGTGTCCCTTCTGCGTTTCTTCCAGGACAACGATAAGCAAAAGGGAAAAAAAAAAAAGGGACATGAGTATGTGGGCGCTGCTCAACCTACAGCAGGTGGTTTACTTAATCACCACAAACAAAGGAAGGAAGATTCAGGCAGTTTGTAGATGTAAGTTTGGAGGGAGATTAGAAAATTTCCCGAGTGACTACTTGAAATACAAACACACACACGTGTGTGCACTCATTAATAATACAACTGATATTTTTCACTAATTAGGAAATTTAATGCAACAAAGGTCCACTTGTGCTGGCTCACCATTTCTCTCTCTCCCTGTGTGAACGCGTGCACGTGAGAACAACCACACTTTGTGTTTCAGGACCGGACTTCCTCCGTTTCCTGTTCTGCACACCTGTGAATGACAAACTCACCTGTTGGTAATGGTCTGATTTGCTGCCTGATCGTTACACTGAAACGGTGACGTTCGTTTGCATGCTGCTGCTCCGAGACTTTGCCTCATCTGTCCATCTCCTCTGTGCAGGAACCTGAGGCTGAACCTGAGGGAGTTACTGAGAGAGGACAGAGATCATCCAGTGACCCTGTCCACGTTGGAGCTCTGGACCCACTAACTGAGACTAACTGAGTCCAGTCCTCCACTATGATAATGGCTCAATTTTGGGGGCATTTCATTCAGTCACATATCTTCTAACATCATAAAATGTGCTTCTTGCACATTAACAAATAATCCTTTGATTTTCGGGGTCTTTTATAATCACACCACTTTGAATTCACCACACAATGTGAAAGTTGTGAGTTTCCTCACAGTCCAAGGACGGGCATGTTGGATTAACTGGTTTTTAGAGTTTTGGTTTTGGGCTTTTCTCTATTTCATGTTTTTGCTTCCTGCTTTTTCTTTTTTTTTTCTCTCCTTGCTTCCTGCTTTTGAGATCATGGGCCCTGCTCCGTATATTTCAACCGGTGTTATATAAACTTTAGACAACATTCAAAAACGTTCACGTTTCAAAATGTTTTTCAGCTCTAAACTTTGGCCGAGGCGAAATGAGAACAAAAGAGTTGCAGCAAGTTCAAAGAAAGATGATTCAGCCTTTAAACTGAAACTGATCAGCAAATACTTGCAGATCGCTGGCGCTTCCCTCCCTGCAGAGTGCCAAGTTAAGATGCAGCCTACAGGTAAATATCCGCCTCGATGGCTTTCAGCTCTGAAAAACTCCTGAAAGACAGCTTGAAAGAAGAGGCTGTCAGTTTGTGCAGGATTTGGTTTTTAAAGCCTCTGAGCTGAATGAATAAAGCAGATAAATGACATGGATGGTGATTTTATTTCCAACTTGTTATTTAACCCCCCTCGTTCTTTTTTTTTTTAAATAAAGAATTTCTTGCTCGGTCCCTTCTTCTGTTTCTCCGAGCTGCGACTGAGGCTGCCTGCCGTTGCTATGCAACAATGGGAGTAACGACACTCATTATTGAATAAGTCATTAAGTTAAGGCAATAGTTCAAGAGAAGCATTTCAGACGGGGAGACATGAGCTTACTCCTAATTTATCACATCAGCAGAACAAAGTAGGTGAGACTGTGTGATGCCCAGCGAGATCTTGTGTGCAGTGCAGTCAGTGCTCTGTCACTCGGTGAGATGAGTGGTTGTGACAGCTGATGATAAGTGGCTGCCAGACGCTGATGTAAAGCACAGCCACAAAGGCTTTCCTTCCTCCTGGTCTCCAGTGTCCAACAGCCACACCCTAGCTCTTGACCCCAAGTGACCTTTTCAGCAATCCAATTCCATTTCCTGCTGCCAGCTGCCCTGAATGATTACTCTAACTCCATTCATGAAAAGAGGGGGAAGAGTGTGCATGAGCGTGTTTGTCCATCCGTCTGTCGGGGAGTCCTTGCACACAAGTCCAGTTCATGGTGGTCTCTGTGGGATCCTTTGCAATGTGTGTGTGTGTGTGTGTGTGCCTGTGTGTGTGTTTGTAATGATTTTTTTTTATTATTGCAGGTTTGATTTTGTGTCTGCAGAGCCTCCTGGAATAAATAAATAAAGAAACAGAGACACCAATTAGAGCTGTTGCAGTGTCCGAGGTCCTTTACGCCAGTAATAATGTGCCTGTGGAACAAACAAGGTGTTTTAACTGTTCGAATGCGCAGCTCAACTATTTCCAGCGTGAGCACGCTGTCATTTTTTTAAAGGCCAGAGTTTCACAGGAGAGATGTCTGTGTTTTCTCTGAGCCTTTCTCACGGGCTTCAAATGCGGTAAAAAAAAAACACAACAATAAAAATTTGACATAAGAAATGCACAAACATAGGCTCTCAGTATGGCTTACATCTTATTTAACGATTATTCAGACATTTAACTGCTGATTAAAATGCTTTAGCTGGGTAAATTAAGTTAATCATAGTCAGTTGGGGGTTGCTGTTTTTATTTCTCTCTTATTGCCAGTCCTACGATATAATGCTATACTACAAATTATGGCCTTCCCTCCGTTTTGTCAGGCAGAGCCACAGGTTTTAGTTTTAGGCAAAGACTGTAATTAACAATGGCAGCAGCCATCATGATGTCACACATTGGTTTTTGAAATCTATCTAGACTGGATGGGTGTGGCACATACACAGATTCCTGCTGAGTAGTGCAAAGAATTAGATTCAATGCTAAAAATTCATTCAGAAGAACTGGAGACTTGTTGGCTGGTTTGTTAGCAAGATGGGTTATTTTTTTGCTTAAAATGCATTTAAAAAATCTGCAAAATAAACTCTACAAACACATGTTTAGTGAGTCGCCAGAGAACAGACGGGAAAGCATGGAGACAGTGAGGAATGGCACACAGGAAATGATCTGGGGTGAACTTGAACACCCCCCGCAGCCTTCAGCATATAGCTCACCCACTCGACTCCGCCTGCTTTACCGGTGCCCAAGTGGGACATTTTACGTGGGAATTTATTGTGATTGAATCACCAGCTTCAAGTGGTCTTTAGAAGAACTGCAGCTTTTGGCCCTTATACAGATGTCACTTGGCTCTCAGTGAGCCTGGAGTGGGGAACTTTTTAGGCCTAAAATTAAGCTGTGAACCTGCATAAGGCTCAAACAGGAAAACAAACTTTTGCATAAAAAAATGGAGAATGAGTCACAGTGCACGACATCTGCAGGGACAGTTAAACAGAAGTTTAGCTTCTGCATAAAAATAGCTTGATGCTCTGTGGTGAAAATCTGTGGTGAATACTCCTGATACAACTGAGAGTTAGAGATGAAGAAAAATGATTATGTGGCCATCTGTATGAAGAAACTCAAGTCTTTAGATGGAAGTAAAAAAAAGAGAGAAGAACTTGGAGAAAAGGAAGTGAAATTAAAGGACTTCCTGGTTAGTTCTTAAATATGTTATTGTAACTTTATTCCAGCTCCTAGTTGTACTCCGTCTGGTTGTGAAATGCTCCAAAGACACTCCACAGACAACACGAGGCAACACTTTGCTTTGCTTTTGATCTGAAAACCAGTCTATAAACCAGTCTGAGATGCTGTGAAATTATCCCCTGATTAACAATTACTGGATTAGGGTTAACCATAACCCTAACCCCCTAAAGCCTATAAAACACCCTTCTAAAGCCACGTCCATGCAGCTGTGCATGAGTGTTGGTCAGCAGTCCTTTCACAGAGGTGCCTCATTCGGAAGGTGTGTGTGGATGACCAGCAGTGGAATTTAGCTGAATGAATTATTTCTTTCACTGTAAATGCAGAAAAACTGGAAATAACATAAAAGCACATTTTATTAAAGACCTTTTTTTTAAAAGGTAAGAGTCTTTATTCGTGGCCTTGGAGGTTGTAGGATTAAATAGATGGTGGCTAATATGGACCTTATTTTACCAGGTTTTCAAATGTTTTAAAGGGGAAAAAAAATAACTGAAAGCTACTTAAAGATGGAAAAACATAACTTTATTACTGGTGGGACATTTTGTTGTCTCTAATCCCCACATACATCGATAATTTGATGTTAAAATTAGACATTTTCTGCATGCTCATAGACAAATCTCAAAATAAATATGCCGACTGGGAGAATTTGTACTGAACAAGGGCTGGAAAGACTAATATCTCCGCAGACGCTAGCCCCAATAGAGCCGAGTGCATTGCAGGATGTGTTGATTTAGGAGTCTGACTTTCATGTTTCCACAACTATGAAAACTGACTCTCTTACTATGCAATACCGCTCTCTCTGGTCCCACATACTTAATGCCAGAAGCTCCCAGCTGTTCTCTGATGGCTATGGAAAAAGGCAAACCGGGGAAAATGTAAGAAATCATCAGCTGCTGCAGACAAGCGAGGCTGAGGAAAAGTAATAGATTCTCAAAATTTCATCCCCAAATAAAAGCATCGAAGAAAAAACGTTTTCTTTCCTCATAAATACAAGAAAGCGGCACGCACCTCTAAAAACTCCTCCTCCTCAAGATGCATTAAATGAGGGCAGATTAGCCTTAGAAATCAACTTAATATTTCATACAGAGATCAGCGGATTGCACCTATTTAATTACATTAACGAGGTAAGAGAATGAAGGTCGCGTGGAGGATAATGTAATCCTGCTAGCCATAAGCACTTCCAATTATTGCACAGCACACATGTCTGCGCTCCCCGAGCAGGGGATCAAACTGTTTGTTCACAGCATCTTTTTTGAGAGCGGGCGATCCTTCGCTTCCTTCCTTCTCAATGCAATGTGACATTTCACTCTCATATTGCAGCTGGAACAGTTTGGTTCTTTTGATAAACGGCTTGATTGAAATAGCTGTTGAAATGCTCTGGGGTTATTTTATTTTTCACTGATTCACAGGCCTCCCATGAGCAATTAAGTAACTCCAATTACCAGGAGAGCTTTTCCCCAGGGGTTTGTTGATTCTCTTTCTGTCTTTCTCTGTGAGCGTTTGAACATCTGCAGTCAAAACCCCCAAGTGTATCCGGCGTACACTGAGCTTCCCCGACATCGGTGCTCAACCACAAAATCTAATTACACCTCCTGTGGTATTACTATTTGCGTCTCAACAGATCTAAGCAAATACAAGCATCGCCTCACCAAGCCACGCTTATGTCAAACAGAATTTCCAACATGGATTCATGCTATTGTTATTTCTGTATGCCTGCTCTGCAGAGCTCTGTTAGTTGTAATTCACTGGAGTTCTGTTTCTGACAAGGTGGAAACTGAATACTGCAGATCCTTGCCACACAGCACTACTCCTGGTTCAGGTTTGCTGTCACTTGCAGCTACAGCACACAGGCCTTTCAGCATACAAGTCTGCACTGGCATTTAAACAGGGATTTCCTGAAGTTACAGCATCATTAGCAGCAATGGATGCAGCGGTAAACAACAAGACGGGTCAGGGATCCTCAGAAGGAAAACCACCGGCGGTACCTTCAATGTAAACAGATTATCTATTTCAGGAAAGAATGAGTCATGGGTTTAGCCTTAAAAATCTCAGTATTTTATAGCACATCACTACCCAAAGAATAGAGTGACATTTTCTCATTTCCATCTTAACACAACACTAGCATGTACGTACACACAGTGGATGCACAAAAAGATGTCTTGTTTGCTGTAATTGTTCCTAATCTGAGAGATGGTGGACTAAAACCACAGTTGTTTTAATGCGTGAGCTGTGCAAGCTGATTCAGTCTAAAATGAGGCAAACAAAAATCAAGATTGACTCATTGTCTTCACTGACTTTAACCTTGAGTGGATGGATAAAAGCACAAAAAGTGATGTTTGTACTGACTGTAAGTTTAGAGAAAACACGAGCAGACCCTCTTCATTAAATTGAATGCTTTCTTGTGGCATGACCACTCATATTTCTGTTATTTTCTCCACAACTGAAACCACAATGACAAAATCATAGCCAGCTTTCCAGCTTCAAGTGCTTTAGAAACCTGCTGTGCAGCATTTTGGCACATTCAGTGCATCTGTTGCACAGTCTGGGCTTCTTGGCTGTATTTCATGCTTCGTTGTACCTAAAGCAGCATACTCATACCAAATAGCCCCTTGAATCCTTGAATAGCTCGGTTCTTTTGGGCTCTATTTATGCAAATCAAACTACTACAAGTCTTATATTTATATGTATATTTCCATTTATGTTTATAATGGATCTATCCAGAAAGAGGATTGTGGATTTTGGCCCCTATCACCTCTACTGAGATTGGATGAGCAGAAGGGACAATAACAGCAACCAGTGAGTCTTATATGGTGAGAGCTGTACCAACAGATATTAAAAAAAATGTGAGCCTATCCTTTCAAAAGACGTCTATCAACCAAAATGCTAGCATTAGCTATTAGAAATTAAAAAAGGCATTAAACCTGCCGATTATAGGACAGCTCTGACGGGATTTTCTGAGCACTTTCTGAGTCTTTTCCGCTTGTCCTATCCATAATTTCAGCTGAGCACTTCTAAATCCTCATCAGCCACTGACAAATGTGAGCAGGATTCCCGGGTCGGGCTGGAGCCAGCTCTCAAACTGATCGAGCCGTACAACTTTGCTGCGTGTTTGGAGTAGGCGAAGGCTTTCCTCCTCATCATCTCCCCTTTCCACATGGAGATCATGAGCAGCGTGGACAGCAGCACGCCCCCGAGAGTGAGCAGACACAGTCCCGCTATGACACACCGGTCCAGATGGGCGCCCACTCTGGCTTTCTCCCTCTCCAGTCGCTCCATCTCCCGGGCGGACACGGTGTCCGGGTCCACCCGGACGTCTCTGGGGACCGTGTAAGCTATGGCGACCAGAGAGATGCCAGTTACCAGGCAAGTCACGGCGATGATGAAGCCGTAATCCACAGACTTCCCCGAGTCCTCAGAGGAGAGGTCGTCGTCGGACAGCAAGTAAAGTTCCGGGATGTCCTCCTCTTCTTCCTCCATTACCTCCTCCTCGTATAGTTCACTTGAGAAGCACTGACTCAGTCTGCAGGTTTGTGGACTCGTCCCTATCAGCTGCACATCATCACCATCTTCATCACGCTGGAGTTTGCAGGTGAAAGATGTTTCCGTTTCCTCCTGCGGAGCGCTCTCTGTCCATGGTGCTGAATCCGCTCCTCCGCTGGCATCAAGTGACTTTTCTCCGCTGTAGCCGCTGTCGGCGATACTTTGCTTATTTAAAACCAGTGAGACGTCTCTGGGATTCAGCTGATCAAAGTAAAACAGTTCCAGATCAGCCATTTGAGCACGGGCTGGGTTTCCCGTTTTGTCAAGCCCATGCGTCCGTCTCTGCCAGTGAAACACACAAAAAGAAAACAGTTTAAACTCGCTGAACTTGAATTCTTTGCATGTTTTGCAGCATTTTGCAGCGGCGAAGTAGTTGCACAAGGGAAATCTATAGGTTTATGCTCCTGTCTCCTGGGTGCATGCAAGCTTTTTAAAGTACAGCGCAGCAAGTCACAATAAATTCAGTGCTAGACAGTAAAATTACAAGCTATAAAATATTCACACTGCTTACTAACACTTTAGCTTTTCCTGGCTTTTCCAAAACACTTAGAAACCATGCGACGCCTAATAAATCTAATTCCAGGTAATGTGTTCCAATTATACGCTATTAAGCACCAACATGCGG
>VUQJ01009056.1:69852-80775 GCA_015108635.1 Andinoacara biseriatus | reverse complement strand
ATATATTTAGTACAGTATATGCACAACTCTTTAGCCACCTCACATTTGGTTACATTTTTGCTTTTCTTTAACACTGACCTATGACTCATTCAATCATAAAAAAAGTGCCAAAGAAACGGTTATAAATTGTATCTTTAAACATATTATCACTAGCAGCCTGTTGCAAAACTACATCATTAGGTCCCATTTCTTTAGTTGAATCTGTGAAAAATCCCAATGCTAACACAGTTTGACAGACATAAAATAGTATGTTCCCAGAGAGCTATTAGCTGAAAATCTTGGCATATCACAGCATGATGTGCAGTGTAGCCATAAAAAATTGGGTAGAATTTGACAAATGTTGGAGAAAAGAACTAAAATAAACAAAAACTATCTACAGTATCTATCTACAAATATCTACAAATGAGCAGTATTTGAAAGTCATGACCTTAAGAAATAGGGAACGATCCAGCAGAGACCTGACACAGGACCTGAGAGGTGCATCTGACCCTTCAGTTGATTCATCTATTTTTGTTTATTTGCTGATGCATTATCAGAAATTATGCATCGGAAATGCATCTTCCACGATTAGTGGAAGGTTGGGTACAATTATGGCATTCTTTAGGAAGGCGAAAAATGGTGGTGGCTCTGTTGGGTATCTTATTAAAATTGAGGGAATTGTGAATGCAGAAAAGTACCATCAGTTCCACCATGGAAAGCATCTGATGGCTTCATTTTTCAGCACTGCAATGATCCCAAACACACTACCAATGCAGTAAAAATATACCTGGATAGAAAAACACACAATGAAACACCATCAGACATGGACTGGTCTCCCCAGAGGTCAACATCCAAAGAAGAGCTTTGAATATCCTTCAAGAAGCCTGGAGAACTATTCCTGAAGACTACTTAAAAACAGGAGAGCTGCTGAATAAAGGTGGTCAAATTGAATATTTACTTTCAAACTTAGAAATGTTCAAACTCTGTTTTTGTCTTCTATACTGTATTTCTATACATGTTTGTACTGTACATGTTTCAATAAATCATTGCACCCATTTTCTGTTTTCTTTTAGGGGTCTTTAACGTTTCTAAATTTTACCATAGTTCTGCCACAGCAGGCCATTGTCCAAGTTCATTCTCCTTCATAATGCCTGTTAATACTTGTTTGTCTGTTTTATTGACATTGTGACAGACTGGCTGGCGCTCATGGATTAAAGTGATATGTGGACCTTCTGTGAGAGATTAAACTGAAATATTTAATGATGAATTTTCCATTATTATATTCTGAATTTTGCAGCAATGATGGACCGGGAAATGCCGAGGTGTCCCAGGTGGTGGAAAGCTTGGTGAACAACCCTGGCTTTGGGACGCGCTGCATGAATGGAAACCCTATACCGTAAGTACGCTGAGCATACAAGAGTCACAAATCACGTGCCAAAAGAATCCAGCCAAACATCAAAACCAAATGATACTGACAGACTCTGAATCTATGCAAGCTGTGCGTGTTTGGCGAGTTGTTGTACATTTGTGTATGAGCCTCGTTCCAACAAATCCAGCAGCAGGCATTGAGCTAGATGTAAAAAAGAAAAAAAGAAAAAAAAAAAGCAAACCCAGTGCACGGTGAAAGTCTGCTCTGCAGGATTTTGAAGACCAATCTGTAAGAACAAATTTGATCAATAAATAATCAGCTTTCTCCACAGTCTTGATTAGGATAAGTTGAATTATAAATACCTGTTTAAACGTATGAGATGGAAATATTAAAGCGTTTGGAGTTCTTGTTTACCACAGCTGCTCCGAGTGGCCTGTTATGCTTAGATTATTAAAACACAAACTATAATCTTTTAATTGAGTGTTTCTTTCCCAGTAGTCTTAAAAAAATGTATAAATATTACTTAGGTTTTTCCACACAACAGTTATATCAGTGTTTAAGAAAAGTGGAAATGAGTGATACAGTGTTGGATGTAAGTGGCAGGAGTCAGTGGTTTCCAATGAAATGTTCACGTTTATGTTATTGTTTTCCTGCAGGAATTTACCTTGTTCCTCCAGGAAGGATGATTGGTTCACTCCCTCAGTGGATCAGTCAGTCACTGACATCTTTCTGAATGGAAACTGGAGCATGTCTAACCCCTCCCCTGACTGCGAGTGTAGCACTCCTAAACGGAGAATGATGTTACCTGACTGCCCGCCTGGTGCGGGTGGTCTCCCTCCACCACAGGTTAGTCTCTGACTCCAGAACTTGTGTCTCTCTGCAGTGCAGTTCGTGGATCAGCCTGTATGGGAATTTATGGATTTATAAAATCGATCATGTGCAACAGTGAATGTGTCAGTATAAGTCTGAGGTCTGTTGAGCAAGACATTGAACCGCTGCCTATTCGGGGGCCACTGTTCCCACCTGGATGTGCAGCTTTTTCTCTCTCTCTCTTTTTTTTTTGGTGAAATGCATACATTTACTGAATGTGTGTCATGGAGGGATAAACTGCAGTAAGAGAGTGGAGTGGTCTAAGAGTGAAAAAAATAAAAATAAATCAGTGACACAACAGTACAATAAAAATGCTTATCATGGAAGCTTTTGGCTTGCAGTCTGAAAGTCCCAGTCAGCATCATTTTGATTTGAGAATGTAAAGGTACTTACTAACAAGGAATTTGCATTGCATTGCAAAATGTAAATCAGCCTTTTGTGCTGCCTCCCTTTTGTGAACTAGCGAGCATGCATGAAAATGGGGCCAGAATTGATTCCACTGAAAATATACCGAATTGGCCATTGCAAGTGATTCAGCTTGTTCCACATACCTGTTAAAATTCTCTTTAAATATACCCATAGTGTGTCCTTTCAGATATATCCCAACTTTCCACCGTGTAGAGTCCCTTAGGACATTTCATAGCATGCAGTTCCAGAATAGAATTTGCAAAGGACCTCACCTTTTCTGCTCAAACCAGAAGTCCCGGGAGCTTTGCATGTCTCATCCTCCACAAGTCAATAGCAATCCTCTATGGACCATTACTTTAACACTATACATGGCAGCATGCAGCTGGGGCAAATGTTGCATAGACTGACCTGGAGGGGTTTGATCCGGGCTGGGATCGATTGGCAACTTAGAGACCCCACATCACTGCTTGCTAGCCACCACCTGCTGACTGAACCAATCACGGCACAGAGCGAAAGTGGTGTCTCATTTGGAGCTAAATGATTTGCACTGCTGTCTCCCAATGATAATGAGAAATCTAAGCTTGAGTGAGAATGGCTGGAGAAGCTGTCACTGCACTCCAGTGTCATTTTATTAGAGATGGCTTTGTCTGTTTGCTCAGGCTTTGCGGCATGTGCCTGCATTTTAAGAGATTAGAATTTGAATGGTTCATAGCTAACCCCGTCTAAATCTGCCAATATTTTCTCTCTCTTGGAGACTTACGACAGTTGAGAATTTGTTTGTAGTAGTTTACCCTGGAAACGAGCAGGGGAGCCCTGATGTCTAATGCCTGAGATTTGGCTTTGAAATATTACATTTACAGAAGCTAATTCATAGTTTTACATTATGATCATTATTCCTAGACATAGAGGTCTGTGCCAATGAGTCCTGCAAGGCTGATAGCTGACATGTTGTTATCATTATCATCAGTGGTATCAGTGTTGTGTGAGCTTGTGTTAGCCCTGTGACGATGACAGTCATGCTGCTTTTGAGAAATGTTTTGAAAATATTTTGGGAAATTGGGTAATAGCTAGGAAAGAGTGCAGCCTAGTGATTCCTGGTTTTCCCCTGGAGGTTGGAAGGTTGGTCATGACATCCGATCTTCATTATACAATTATGAAATGCTGTTTTGATATCGACTTCACGACTGCTGGATCTACCAACATCCCATCTCTTACATATTTCACAAATAACCACACATTTAAGGAGTAGCTAGGTAGCGTCTGCATGTTCTTTTTCTTATTGACATTTTATGGACCATCTACCAACTATGGCCACCAAATACAGTCCACTCCTTATTTATCTATATTTTGTTAAGAAAATGGGAAACAGATGCAGGGATTTTTTTAGAAATATGCAATCATTAAATGCAGCAACACAAACCTGAAAGTCAATATTTGGTGTGGCCACCTTTATTTTTCTACACAGCCTGAACTCTCAAAATTAATTTTAAACTGCATTGTTCATCTTAGTACTTAGGACTCACAAATAACTGCACGCTACAATGTTAGTGAACTCTATTAATGTTTTGTGCTTCTGAAATAGAAAAAAAAAAAATTGGCAGATATATCCAATTTTTTTTTAAATATCTGAATCAGTCTTAAAAAATCCTTCTCGGATACTATTTCCATTTCTTATACTATTCATCACTGTAGATAGTTTTTCAGGCCCACCACTTTTTCTTTCATGCTCCACCTGTCCTATTTCCTACATTTCTTTGAGGGACACACTGCACGCCATGCTGAGATATGCCAAGTTTACAGCTAATGGCGCTTTGGGAAACTTTTTAGTAGAAAAATACCATTTTATGCCTGTCAAACTGTTATCTTTGGCATTTTTCATAGATCCAACTAAAGAAAAATATGCTTTTGTTATAGAATGCAACCCTAAGTGCCTAAAAATATAATTTAAAATAGTTCTTTGCTAAGTTGTCTGTTATGTGTAGACACAGCACTGGTTCATCGCCTGAGTTAGGCACCTTTCCTAAGCTTGAAGAATTCATAGGACAGACAAGACAGGTCTGAAAATGAGAGAAAAAGCAAGCAATGCCCAAAGAAAAACTTTGAAAGACCTTCAGAAAGACTGGAGAACTGTTGCTCAAGACTACTTTAAAACATTAAGTCAGTTACAGTACCACTGGATAATGTTACCATATGATCACAAGTAAGAGTGGGCATGTGTTTACATAGGATTTCTCAACAAGCCTGTTTGGGGACATAGATTATTTATTAGTTCAATTCAAACTAATAATTTCATGATCCACTACAGCAACACACAAAAAGCAGAATCAAAATAAGTTTCCTCAAGGTGTCAACTTCTTTATGTGTGTGGTGTAAGTTTTAAACAGTAATATCAGTTTTTCAAAGACAGTCCTTTTAGCCTGATTTTGATGGATTTGGAGATGTTATTTTGGAAGTGCTAAAAGACAGTGGTTCAAAAAAAAAGGGCCTGCAAAGTCGATAACCTCCAACAAGCAGGACATTAAATGACACTCTCTAAAACTGCTGGGCTCATTTGGCACTCATTTATTCCACCCCTTATTCCTTACACTTTGCCTATATGCAGTACGGCACTATGCAGTCAGCACACTTGCACACTCTGCATTGATCTGTAGTTCTTTGTTGAACTTGTGAGTCTTGCTGTGTGCTCCTTTCTCTGACACGGCCCTCCAGGGCTATTTAAAAGGAGCACCTGTCCACGGATCATGTTAAAGGATGATTGTTGAGACACTAAAACAAGAGGAGTGCCCTTTCTGTAACCTTTTCCCATCCCTGATGTTCAGTCTTAGCTTATGACAGCACTGTCAGGAGTCCCCCATTTGTTAAAGCGTTATTCGTGTCTTTGAATCTTCCCAATAGCCTGCTAGGCCATCAAGGTCTTTTTTTTTTCCAACTCTAATTTTTTTTTTTTATCTTACTCTTTTCCTCTTCTCCACATGGTTCTCAATTTTTAAACAACCCTACTCTCACCCCCTTTTTTTTTAGCACTTCTATGCCTGATAATCTTTTTCCTCTCATTTTGTGAATTGCTCCTACTTTGCTGCTTAACTGGATTTCTGCTTTATCATGTCATACTGTAAGTGGCTGGTAGTTTTAGCACACTTAGCCACAGTAAAAAGACAATTTGTGAATGCCAGTTCTTGCTTGCATCTTGTTAAATTCACTTGCATCATTTCTCATTTATTTATAACATCGCTTTTATTCTAATCCAGCACCTGTAAAAGGACTCACATTTTTTGCATGGAAACAACCTTGAGGACTTTAAGGTTTTAGTGTGTAACAATCTGTCACTATGGCTAAAATTATTTAAAATTTAGCTGGGAATAGAGCAGAAGGGGAGAAAAATAAATTGGTGGAGAATTGGACAATGGTAAGAGGAAGAACACATTACATTTTGGTGTGCACGCTTCTAGCACAGAAGCATCACCAGTGTCACAAATTACACAAAGTTGAGTCCACCTGTGATTTCCAGATGTCCTAATTGTATGAAAAAACAAGAAAAACAAGAACCTTCTCTTCATGGAAAAGAAATTGCTAGAGGAGGTAAAAAAAAAAAAAAAATGACCATGAGACTTCACAAGCATGAAAAATCAAGAGTTGTAGAACAAGCCATAGTCAGAGCCACGGTGGCCATACTAAATTGACAGCAAGGACATCCTAAAAAACATACGAGCAAGTGCCTCACACTTGGCATAGGGGCATTCTGGGGGAAGTGAAATTACTTTGTCAGTTCACACAGTGTGAAGGACATCGCATATATAGACGGGACAAAAAAACAATCTCTGCTTGAGCTTCAGCACGATTTAACTTTGCTAAAGATCACAAACAGCAGTCTGATTAGTATTGGGAACACATTCTTCGGCCAGATGAAACCGAGATAAATTAGTGCAGTGCTGTGGCCCGCATGCTTTCACCTGGCCAGGCCTAGCACAATGAGATGCAATAATCTCGACAGTAAATCACAGAGATCAGTGTGTGATGATAACTAGCTGATTGCAAAAAACTGTGGGGACATGGCATTTATCAGCCTCGTCCCCTAAAAAAGGAGCTCCTACTCCTTCATTAGAGACTGCATTTCTTCCAGCATTATGTTTTGCTGTGATGTTTCACAAATATGAATTTAACCAATTCATTTCCACCCCTTTGACTTTTCATGCAGTCATTTCTTAGATTAGGCTTGAATAGTAACCTAGAAAATGACCTTAAAGTAACCTTAAAAATACTGGTTCCAAATAGTATTTGAACTATTTTTGGAAGGTCTTTGGTTGGGAAAATTCAGTTTCATGGAAATGTGCCTTAGAATGCAGTTTAGTTTTTAAGGTCATAGCTAGAACAGGAATTGAGTAACTATAACAAAAAACAGGGAAACTCAGACACATTCATGCTCTCATTCACACCTTTGGGCAATTTAGAGTAGCCAATTAACCCTAATCCCAGTAAGTGCATGTCTTTGGACTGTATGAGGAAGCCCACAATGACACGGGGAGAACATGCAAACCCCACAGAGAGAGAGAGAGAGGGGCCGGGCCAAGGTGGAATCAAACCAAGGCCTTCCAGATGGTATTCAAACTGCGAGGCAGCAGTGCTAACCACCGCACCAGTCAATTCAAAACCTAGAACACGCTAAGCATCCCGACTTAAATTTAATAGAATTAAAAAAAATAAAAAATAAAACAAGACCACCTCTTCATGATAAAGCAGTTGGGGAAAAAAGGGCCACCCAGAAATGTGCACGACCCTGGTATGTGCCGTGCTGAGAGTTGATTCTGTGATTAAAAGTAAAACAAGGCACACAAATGATTTAAAAATTAAAATATTTGAATCGCAGGAGAAGAAAACTCGTTCTGATATAAATACTAACATAGTAAACTGTTAGTTTTTAGTTTGGTGAGAACCGATATCCTGCACAGGTGCTTATCCACTTCTCTTGTATACTGTAAGTATAGAACTGTGACCTCTAGCCCTCGACACTTTGTTCTCCAACCTTTGAAGCCCCCCTGCTGTTAATTGCAAGTCTACCAGTGGGCCAAAACATAGGGTTTACTGTTTGGTATATAGTGTAGTACATAAGGCCATGATCCCACTATTAATGTTACCATCCAAAGTGGTATACAGAGCAGGTATCATTTTTCACACGGAGTATTGCTGCTTTTGATGACTTGGCATCCCAGATATAATTAACTGAACATGTTGTGCATATCACATCAGTGATTTAATGTTTACCTATAGACACTTGTAGGTTGCACTAAACTGACGCAAGTCTGAGGCATAGACCACCCACGGAAGCCGAACACATTGTGAGGATGTATTCTTTGACCAGAAAGCTTCCCATGCTGAATAAATCATGACAAAGTGTACCGGCTTCACAGTAGTTTTCTTTTTTGTCTTTCATCGTGCCGAACCTCCGAATATGCCCTTGAGAAACTACAGAAAATACAAAAGAGAAAAAAAAAAAAGTATGGACATGGCACCGCAGGAGGCAGTGTGAAATCATTGTTTCCATGGTAATGGCAGGCAACAGTAAGCCCTCTATCAATTGTAAGGTATTGACTCTCATTCACTGGTGATATTTAACCTTCATAGATGAATAGGCAGCCATGCGTGTGAAGGAATTGATAACGGCGCCACTTTCAATGTATCAAGATTGATGTCTTTATCATTTGGAGAGCGGCCTAACTACAGCTTGTTTGCAAATTACTCTCCTTGGTCTCATCTATCAGCCTATTGAAGTTGGGGATTGGCTTATCATTTGGATGGAGACAAAAAAAAGAGATTGTTCTGCATGGAAAATACAACTAGTATTGTCTACCTTTGCTTCTTGGTCTGCGAATTTGCTTTAACAATGCCTTTAAGTGTTTGTTGAACTGAATTTATAACGTGATGTAACAATATTGAATCCATAAACCTTACAGATGAGGGCGCGTGTTCTCTCTGACAACAGCTGTTAAAGTAATAAATACGGTTAAGTGCTGATCAGCTCTAAACCCCACCAGTCCATCCTCAGCCAATGGTGAACAAAGCATACTGGCACATCCTTTCTCTGCTGAACCACTGCAGATTTGTCACTTTGGCTTCCAACGTGCGCAGATTCATTTTGGTGTAAAATGACCTGTCCACAGCCTCCTTCTCAGCAGAAAGCAAGAGATGCTCGAAAGCAAAAGCAGAAAGGTCATCGACTTGTGAGGTGAGGCAAATGGAGGTTGAGAAAGTCCCTTTGTTGGAGCTAAACAGAAGAAAAGGGATTTTAGATGAAATTCTGTCACCGGGCGTGCATGCTTGCAGCTCAGTCTTTCTCAAGGGGCTTTTTCTTGTGGTTAGTAGGCGCATGTTTCTATCCCAGGACCATTAGCTATTATCTAATGCTCCTGTTCAGTTCAGTTTAAACTGATGTGATCATATTGGACATAATCATGCAGCACAGTGAACAATGAATGAGTCATGCACCGAACTGAAAGGCATTGACCAAAATGCGTCCTGTGACCCAGGTACACAAAAGTATACAATTGGCTACCTGCCACTACCAGCATGTCATGTTATAATGAGCTGAAGAAGCTCACAGCAATAAACACATGCAGAAGCATGTGCTTGTGCATATATCGATCCAGCAATATATCATATCTCTTCCCTTTGCACTCTGTTCAAAGTTTAGGTGTAAGTTTACTTTCTGTGCAAAAGTCTTTAGCCAGCCTCATTTCATTATTTTCTGCATCCAAAGAGCCAGACTTTTTTCAAGTGTTCTTGGGCAAAAAGTTCTCCAGTTTTTCTTTGGGCACTGGCTGCCTTTTCCACTTATTTTCAGTCAAGTCTATGTACCTGACCATTGGTGTACCAGAATCAATTTTAAATTGTATCTTTAGGCATTTTGTTACTAGGAGCAAGTCACAAAAATACACAATTTGTTCCCATTTCTTTAGTTGAAACTACAAAAAAAAAGGCCAAAGCTAACACAGTTTATCAGGCATAAAATAGTAGTTTTGCATCAACAAGGTGATTCCTAAAGAGCTATTAGCTGAAAACTTGGCATATGTTGTCATGTGGTGCAGTGTCCTTGAAACATTTGAGGAAATTGGAGAAGTTGAAGACAAAAGAGGAAGTGTCAGGCTTGAAATAAACTATCTACAGCAGATGAACAGTATCTCAAAGTCATGCGCTTAATAAATAGGAAAAACTCCAGCAAAGACCTGACACAGGACCTGAGTGAACACACTGTCAATGCAGTAAAAGCATACCTGGATAGAAAAACACACAATGGGATGCTATCAGTCATGGATTGGCCTCCCCAGAGCTCGCGCTCAACAAGCAGTGCCAACATCCAAAGAGCTTTGAATGTCCCTCAAGAAGCCATAGAACTGTTCCTGAAGACCAAAAGAAATTAGAAGAGTTCAGGCTGTGTTGAAGAATAAAGGTGTTCACGCCATATATTGATGTTTAAGCTTGTGAGAATTGTACGAACTTTGTTTTTGCCTTATATACTGTATTTCCATGCATGTTTGCACATGTTTCAGTAAACTGCTGCACCTATTTCCCATTATCCCAGAAAAAATATTTTGTTTTGTAGCGCTCTGTGATATCATGGCATCAGTCACTCTGTCTTTCTCACCCTTAACGGTATTCACCGGCAAAACAGGTGACTGTAGGATCTGACATGTTTAAGGAAGGAAGATTCTTACCCAAGATTGCTTTTCTTTGTGCACACTAGATGAAACCCATCTTTGAGGAACAGCACGATGTAACCAGTGGCAAGATTAATATGAACACAGCACGGTCTCTTATCTCTCCAGTGCTCGAGTATGCCAGCTCATTCAACAGATTTGATTACTCCTTAGTTTACATTTCCCTCACCCCTTCTTGCTTACCTAGCTATCAACCTGGAGAAGTGATGCCGTTCAGAATGCCAAACAGACTGAAGCTGTTTCCAGGTAATGAACAAGAGATGCAGACATAGGTATTACACAATCACATAATGTTCCCATTTCAGTCTTTTTGATGGGGAATATGGACGAAGGCCAAAATAATTAGACCCATGCCGACTGTATGCCCGGGTATAAACTCATTGTACACACAGTGGAGTGTAAACCTCTTATTTTTGATTTTGTTTGTTTCTCAGTTCCTGTGGCTTTTCGAAAGGGATGCATGTTTGTTCAGAGATAAACCAAGGTTGCTGTGCCGTTCCTCCCCCTTATCTCTGATTCATAAGCCAGATGGGTCCTCGTCTTCCTCGACGTTCTCCTTCTGCTTGTTTTTTTTTTTTTTTTTCCTTT